>JAQZBX010002602.1:0-70758 GCA_029593785.1 Cabassous unicinctus
TCAACAGAGTTGCAACACCTACTCTCCAGTACACTGGACTGACCCAGGACAAATAACAAGGAAATGATGATGGACAATGACCATTCCAAGGAACCAAGAGAGTTTACAACTGCAAGCAAGATAGTCCCATCCATCTGCTCCATGGGATCTAAGTCCCCTTTCAATTAGAGGCAGAGTGGGCATTACCACCCCAGAATCCTCAGGATTAGGGAATGAACGATGGACTAGAGTAGACTTACAGTTATTTGACTATAAAACAATTGTTATTCTAGCAATGAAAGAACTTTTATCATTGACATGGAAACAGTGGCCTCCAGAAGTTCTGAGGGGAGGGAGAGGGAAAAATAGGTGTAATATGTGGGTATTTTTGGGACTTTGGGATTGTCCTGAATGACACTATAATGACTGATACAGGCCATTATATAGCTTGTCATAACTTACAAAATTGTGTGGGAGAGAGTTTAAAATTTAATGTAAACTATAATCTACAGTTAGTGACAATGCTCCAGTATGTGTTCACCAATTGTAACAAATGTACCACGCTAATGAAGGATGTTGTTAATGTGGGAAAGTGTGTAAGGGGTAGGAAGTGGGACATACAGGAATCTCCTACATTTTTAAAGTAACATTTATATAATCTAAGTATCTTTTTTAAAAATTAAAAATAAAAAATAAAAAAAACATTAAAAAATAATGTTGATGTTGCAAAAGTAGTTAAAGCAATAAAAAACAGTGTTCCCAAATACTCAAGGAAGTTGAAAAGCTGTTATTAATTTGGGTAAAAGAGAAGCAGTTCGCAGGTGACAATGTATTGGAAGTCATGATATGTGAAAATGTGTAAGTACTGCATGCTGATCTTCTGAAAAACAAACCAGAACTGAATGTTGAGGGTGTTGAAGTTTTTAAGGCCAGCTAGAGCTGGTTTGATAATTTTAAAGAGAGAACTGGCATCCATATTGTCGTGAGGCATGGCAAGGCAGTGAGTTCTAATAAAAAGGCTGCTGCTGAATTTGTCAGTGAATTTCAAGACTAGGTAGAGTCTCAGGGTTCTATTCCCCACCATGTTTTTGACTATGATGGGACTGGAGTTTTTTGGAAACAAATGCCAAGTAGAAACTACATCACAAAAGAGGAGAAGGTTTTATCAGGCCAGAATTTGTGGCCAAAAGCTGTGTCTCAGAGAGACTTCGAAGGATTTGAGGCTGACCCCAAGCCTGAAGATACAGAAGGTACAGTTGTGCAGGATATTGTATCTTTGGGCCAATCCATGAGCTGGAGGTTGATGATGCTGATGTTGAGGATTTAGTGGAGCAACATCTTGAAGAACTCAGCAATGAGGAGCTGCAGGAACTACAGAAGTAGCAGCAATAAAAAGTGGTTGAAGAGATTTCTTCAGGTGAGGAAGAGATAAGGGAGAATGTGCCCAGTTCCTTGATAAAAGAAATGTGTGCAAAATGGGCAGAAGTTCAAAACTTTGTGGAGAAGTACCATCTGGACAAAGCTCTGACAAGCAGAAATGTGAACTTATTGAATGACCAAATAATTTCACACTTTGGAGGAATTCTGAATAGAAGTCAGAAGCAGTCCTTATTGGATAAGTTTTTAGTGCAGGTGACAAAGAGTGTGTCAGAGTTTATAGTGCAAATCGAAAAAAGGCAGAAAAGAGAAAGAACACCTGAAGTGCAAGTGCCTGATGTTCTATTGGAGGGGGACTCTCTTTCCAAGCAACACCCCATGTAGCCTCTCCTCCTCACCACTTTCCTCCCACCCTCCCATTAGGCCATGGACTCTTCTCACTACAGGTAAAGTGAAGTTTTTATTTTATTTAATCTAAATATTTATTAATTTTTAGGTTTATTTCTTATGTAATCATATACAACCCTATCATTTTACATATTGCCTTAAAATGTGCATTGTCTTTGGTTTGGAAGCATATTAAATTTATGTACATTATGGGAAAAATTTGTTTGTTGTTTTTGGTACTCTTCTCACCTTCCGGAACCAATCAATGATGAGTACCAAGGTACGACTGTATCAAGCAATATTTGTGCAGAGTTCCCACCCAGTGAAGCAGCCTGGGCTGCTTGCTCCCGGTTTTGGGTTCAAGGTAAGGTCAGGACATTCCATTAGACTTAATGCCTCTCCTGTGCTGTGAAATGAAAACATATTGATACATCTCCACACAAAGAAAAGAAGGGGAGATAAGCGAGGGTTGGGAGTGGCTGCAGAGCAAACTATTCAAAAAGAACTCTTCTAGATGTTACTTAATTATAGCATGGCCTAATTGAATGAGGGCTTTAAAATCTATATAACTGGAATCTTTTTTAAGCAGAGAAAGCCACAGGAAGGAGCCAAAAGCTAGAAGTCACCGGGAACCCAGTAAAGAAAGGCAAGACATTGCCATGTAACTGAGAAGCAAAGAAACCCAAGCCTTCTTGTCTCTGAACCTGTGAGTCAATAAATTCCTATTTAACACAAAACCACTTTGTGGTATTTGATAGCAGCCTAACAAAACAAAACAAACAGATATATGCATAACTACCTCATTCAATTAGGCTCTGTGTTCAAATATCATATCTTCCTCTTTATCTTACCTTAAACAACAGTTTTGTCATATTCTGTGTATATTGCTTGCTTATTTGACTTCATGGGAATTTTTACTTTTTAAAGTTATATTATTTATCAATTTATTTGTCTATTATCTGTTTCACTAATGAGGATATATATTGAATGAAGTCAGGATGTTTTCCTGTTTTGTTTTTTCTTGTATCATCAATATTTAGAATGGTTCCTGGAAAATGATATAAACTTATTAAATAATTGAGTTAATGAATGAACTATTTTAGTAAATTAAGCAATATTTCATGGTTTCAAAGGAAAACGGCACCAGGCAATGTTAAACAGGCAAGGATGACTTTGTTTATAGTTACCATGGTATTCGGTAGAGCGAATAACTCAACTCTGAGGAAAGCAGGGGAGTGGTTGAGTTTTATAGTTAGGTTAAGGGCAATAGAAAATCATTAGCAGGCCATTTGGCAAAAGAGGAGTGTGAGATTTGTGGGGACCAGGTTGATAAATTGGAAGAGCTGGTATCTGAAGTTGTTTTCCCTGCTCCTCCTTTTTAATTTCTGCAAGTCAGGTTTTTTTTTTTCTTGTAATACCACAGGGCAGGGAAGGGAGCAGGTAGGAGCAAGTGAGCAGGCTGGCATGTTGGTCAAGATGAAAAAAAAAAAATCTTGGTCAATTGATTTGTTATCTCAGGCATACTTTATTTACATAAAAGTACTAACTTCATAATAGCCCTGACATTGTGAATCAAAGGCTGCTTTTCCCTCCCCAGTTCTGTGGATGCTATAATGTTATGTGTAAAGTATTGAGTGTTACCTACACTAGTGATGAATTCAATTACACCAGCATGAATGAATGGATGAATGGATGGATAGATAGATAGATAGATACATACATACATACATACATAGATAATAGTAAATAGATTGACAAATATAGATAAAATGGAAATTATGGTAACATTAATAACAATTATTGATATGTGTTCTCCACTCTTTTTTAAGTTTTTACTTGGGAATGTGTGATGAATCTTTATAAATGAGATATAAGAGAAATGGCATGAGGTTGGGACTAATGGAAGGGTAATAGATTTAACTGCAGGGTCTATAAGTCTACTGTTTCTTATATATCAATATCAAATAAGTCTTAGGTGTAAATATTATCTTATAAAAAATACTTAAATTCCCTCTAAAACCAAGAAGCAGTTTGCTTTCAAATGCAAATGATAAAAATGCCTGTGTTTATAATATGTGAATATTATATGCAGTTCTTTTGATGGCTCCTTTATTTGTTGGTAAATGTGCTATTTAATGTTAGTTGAGATCTTTTGACTCAAATTCATTGTTTGAGGTATTTTTAAAGGTTTTTAAAAGTATTTTTATATCATAATCCCTATAAACTGTGACTATTTACGTTGTAAGCAACAATATTAAAAATTGACATCATTTATCGAAGTAATAGAGCTATTTATGAAATTTCATCTTTGCAGGAATCATTATATGAATAGATTATCATAAAATTTATTGTGCCTCTATCAAGTTTGTTTCATCCACCCACCTACAGTATTAAGGTATTTGGTTCTAAAATATATCAGAAAAAACAAACCATTAAATCTATCAGAAATGACAATGAAGAACAGAAAATAGAAGGAAATTCATAAATAACCAAAATAATGTATAAAATTACTTGTGACCAATCATGGTGCATATTTCAAGGATTTTTATCAATATCGGGGATGTAAGACAAAAATAACAGAATCCCATGTTGGTGAGAATATCAGTGAAGATTATGGGGAATGGGTGAAGAAAAACCTGCAACACCAAGGAATGATACAGAGAAATGTATAAATTGAATACAATTCTATCAGTCCCTACTGTTGCCCCACATAATCTCTGTCTCAGTTATTAAAAACAAAGAGTTTTTGGGAAGCTTTTTTTCCCTATAATTCAAACATATAATTTGAGTGGATTATTTTTCTTTGAAGTGCATAGTTTATTTTTCATTTTTTGAGTAATAGATAGAGGGCATGTTCCAAAGATAAGGAAGTTCACCTTGTCAATTCGTGGCAAAATTGTCTTACCTTGGAAATCCTCCTTAAAATATACCCATATGGAAAAGTTAATCCTCGCAGATAACCAGAATTCCCATCCCTACAGCATGATCAATTTACCAGAGCGCTGGTTTATAGATTTAAAGTTGTGAAGTGTAAAGCTCTGCCCTTATTGGTTTCAACACATTTCTTGATTGATCCTATCTTCATCCCTTACCCTGTGAATTGAGATTGATGTTGCGCTATAATTCTACTGGGATGCTTTGAGGCTAGGGCAACATGGTTTGTATTACTATTTGAAAGAAGGAAAAGTTAATGGATTATGACAGCTAACAATTTTAGTAATAATTTTACTTAGCAATACAAGGAGCAAAAACAGACAACCACATTGTATCTTAGTTAAAGATACAGGTCTGAGAGACTTCAGTGTGATGACTGTCATCTCATAATTTGCTACTCAATTTACTACTCAAACTGTATGGTGGCTTGTTAAAAATACATCTAAGGCAACATCCCAGACTATGCCATCAGATTCTACATTTCAAAAGACTATTTGTGTGCACATTAAACTTTGAGAAACACTGGTCTAATAAGCTACTGAGAAATAGAGGGGGTTGGATAGAGTATCTACCATGTTTAAGAGTCCTGAATTCTTCCTGTCCCTAACATTCTCCCTCTAATTCCAGCAGATCCACTGAATACAAAATATGGTTTTTGCAGAGCAAACTTGGAATTTCCCCTAAACATTGACATTTGAGTTCTTGTGATAGTGGAAAGAAACATCAAAAGCAATGTTAAAGGAAAGTTTACCCCAAAGTATTATATGCTTTGACAATCAAACCAATAACTTCATATGGTCTTATTTGCTGAGAGTAGGACCAACGTATTTTACGGATGATTCATAATGGTTTATCTAGAGATTCTCAGAGAGTATGACAGTGTTCAATGGGAAAAAAGTAAAGGCATGTTTTCATATACCCTTTGAAAATTTGAAAGGAAAGATTATATTGTTAATAAAATTTTTTAAAACATTGTACATGGTACATAATGATTGCTTGGACCATTTCTTTTTTTCCTTGATGTGGTTCATTTTGTTTAACATATTTTGTATCTATAGATATGTTATTTGTTAAATTTGCTTGTTTATTTCTACTCTAATATGAGCATTCAATTAATGGCTAAGTGGCCCAGAAGTGTTTATTGGTGCATAAGGATAAGATTTTAAAAAAGCAATCTAAATATTACAACAAAATTAATTTATCAAATAGTACAATTGTATCTTACATAATAATAGCAGCATAAAATATAGAATAAACAAATGCTAATACAATTATCTGATGTTTTTCATTTTAATAGGATGAAACTATTATTTTGCAGAGTATAACTTGGTTCTTCGCATGTATAAGGTTCAAATATGAAAGAATATCGATCAATAACTTTTGTTGAACTCAATGCGGAAAACTACACAAAACAGTTTTTTACTTTATTAGTGATTATTTGCAGGAATGATGTTGACTGGAAATGGGTGCATAGGATCAGAAATGATAAAAAAACAAATACAGTTGCAGCAAAATCAAGCAACACTTTGTAAAATAATCCAAGGAGATTACATGTGATTTTAGACTTTTATTGCTCCATTCAAGAAGAATAGTTGGCTTCAAAAACATACCCCTGGTTTGAGGGTTCTAGGTTAAGAAATAGTGAAAAATATACCCATAAACAAATCACAGAAAGAATCTACAGTTTCCAGTATGCAATGCAACAAATATAAGATTTCTTTGCCACACCAATGTGTGTTAAAAAAAAAAAAAAGGAAAATAATGCTCGTATTTTTGAAAAGAGAAGATATTTTAAAAGTAAGCATTTCTTCCTAAGATTTCAAGAAGCTTGATTAAGTGATGTATTTAGCATCTTAAATAGCCTGAACTTATCATATTTTGCTCCAAAATGATCATAATATTAATTCTAGCATAAGATATCAGCATTTTAAAAAGAAAACTGTGCAGAAAATGACTCAACTGTTGAGAGTTTGACATGTTTACCACCCCTAATGATATTCTTCCCTTATTAGAGAAAATGGTCATATTTTAAAATCACATGTAAATACATTAGCAAAACTATAAGGAAAGAGTCTCATACCTGAATATGATAAAAGTATATATTTGAAACTGATTTGGTTCTTTCAGTTGAAAAAGTCAATCATCCATCTTTTGAGTATAACGTCCTGTCAGCTTTTGTTGTCAGTCTGAGAGTGTGCTTAAAGAAGTTTTTTGGGGTGTGTGAAAAATTTTGATTTCATTTCTATTTCTTTGTTCTATCCAAATATTCTGAGATATCTGACACAGATGTCAAATGCTATCAGCTATTCTTGACAACTTCAATATTGAGTTATAAATATGGAGCATAAATAAAAGTAAGGAAAGAACTTACGAAATGGCCTAAACATAGATTCTAATACATGCTTTAATCTGTATATCATGACGTCTGATGCAGGTTTCTAAGATGAAAAAAAAGCCACTATTACCCCTCTAACTTGCATCAACAATTATCAACTAAATACTATTTCAAAACTTATTAACCTTTTTTAAAAATTATTTTAAATGGATGTGTTCTGTGGTTCCAGAAATACTAAATATTGGAGATAAACCATCCTAAGTATTGTTAAAGTTAAAATATTTCACATGGGCAGAAATATATTTCTCTTTAATTCCTCCATATGGAACTACAGTCAATATAAGTAGCTATCTCAGGGAGGTTAAGCTATAGATTTATAAATCCAGACTCCACAATCTAATGAACTCTTTAATTTTATTCACTACAGTAACCTGCATATCCATGTGATATTTTCTTCATAATGATTGTTCAATTAATTTTTTCTCATCTCTGGGACTCCATATTTTATGCTTAGATGAAGCACTAAATAAAATCTCCTCCAATTACTGTGATGTTTTCTATTTCTTTTTTAAGCTCGATATTTACTTCATGTGCCTGTACTCTACATTATTACATGCACACCCAGTTAGTATCATTATGTCTTCCTGAGTGAGTCATCATTTCATTGCTATGAAATGTCCCTTTATCTCTAGAGATAGTCTGTCTTGAATTCCACTTTGTCTCACATTAATATAATTCCACCAGTTTTTATAAAATAAATTTTTATTCTAGTAACATTTGAAACCTAAAATTTAATTAGTGTTTATTATATTATTTCCTCCCTTTAAGTTTCAACCACAGTGATATTTTATATATACAATAGTAGGTTTTTTTGGTAAATACCATATAGTTATGTCTTACTTTTTTCTACCTTGTCTGACAGTCTGTGACTTTTAAATAGAGTAATTAGTCCATATATAGTTGATGTAATTTTTTATTTTTATTTTTTATTTTATTGAAGTATCTCATTCATACATGAACATACATAAACAATAAGTGCATAGTAAAGGTTGTGAACTTATAAAATAAACATGCATAATATCAAACAAGGATCCCATACATTACCCCACCACGAACACTTTGCATTGTTGTGAAACATTTGTTGCAAACTATGCAAGAACATTGTCAAAATATTACTACTAATTATAGTCCATATCTTACATTTGGTGTATTTTTCCCCCAACCCACCCTATTATATTTTTTTAATATATTTTTACATAGGTTGTAAACTTACAAAACACTCATGCATATGTATAGAATTCCTATGCAATAACCTTTCACCAATATACCACACCGTGGTGGAATATTTGTTACAGATTATGAGATAATATCATCAGAATATTACCACCAACCATGGTCCATGGCATACATTTGACACACTTTTTCGATATCTCCCCATTATCAACACAGTATATCTTTGACATTGATTCAAGTATGTTACAGTATTGTTGCTAACCACTGTCCATAGGTCACACCAATTGTATTTTTCCCATGCTTCTCCACATTCCACCACTCTGCAATAATGATGTGCATCTACTCTAGCTCACAGGGCACTTTTTCATCTGTACAATCAACCACAAGTCTAATCCACCTCTGAGTTCACTGTGTTATTCAGTCCCTAGGTTATCTCTAGCTTTGTTTCAATTGACATTTAATTCCCCAGACTACCCTTTTCAGCCACAATCCCATTACAAAACAGCTGCTATTCAGTTCATGTAATTTTTAATGAAGTTGGGTTCAAGTTTACCATTGGTTATATTTTAACTACTTATAACATTTGTCCTTTGTTTCTTTTTTCATATTTCCATGTCTTCTTTTGGACAAATTGTATGTATTTTAAACATTTTATTTGATATTCTTTATTAAAAAAATATATTTATTCCAATATATGTTTAACACATAGTTATTTTTTATGTATTTTAATTTAGCCCACTTTCAGCCTTTGTGATCTTTTTGTCTTATATTTTTTTCCTTCAAACTGAAAATTAAATGGCTATTATTTCTCATTTAAGGATGCTAAAGTGTTTTAAATATATTTATAAAATATTTCCCCCTTCTCATGTTTTTCATTTCTTCTTGTAGTTTTGTAGTTTATGTGTTATTCATTTTTATTAGCAAATTCTTTTAGGTTTTCTTGTAGTATACTGTAATGTTGCTGACAAGATAGCCTTCCTCTAAATTTATATATTTATGAAGAAATCTTCATTTCCTTTTTATTGAGACATTTTAGTTAGGTATAGAACTCTACATATACAGTTTCTCTTTTCAGAATTTTAAAAATGTGCTTTATTTTTTTACTGTCCTCTAATTCTGATTAAAATCAGACTCTTTGGTTTCAATGTTCCCTTTATATTGTGTCTTGTTTTCCTTGGCTGCTTGTAAGATATGTGCTTTATATATATATATATATATTTTTTTTTTCTTCAGCAATTCAGCTATAATAGTTTAAATGTGCTTTTAAAATGATATACTATCCTGTGACATCACTGAATTTCTTGATCTCTATGTTTATTTCTTTCACCAAATTAGGGAAATTTGGGGTCAGAATCTCCTCAAATCTATTTTCTGTCTAAGCTCAATTTCTTTTTCTTCACAGACTTTAACATATATCTTTTATAGTTCTACCTTTCTGCTGAAATTTTCCCCCAAAATTCATTCACTTAGTCCACATTTTCAACTACCTCATGTAGCTTTAAAAAAAAATCATAGTTATTTTAAAAATCTTGGTGATAAGCCCTTCTGTGCTGTCTCTCTGTCTGGTTCTTTTGATGATTCCATTTCTTGATAAGACACGTTTTCTTGCTTTTTTGTGATTCAAAATAAAAAAATATATAATGCCAGATATTTTGTAAAACAGAATACTAGAGGAGACAATGAGCACGAAGGCAGCAGAGTAAAGAGCTCCTAGAACCAGCTCCTGCTACAGGGCAGTTGGTGATTTCCAAGAGCTATCTAAAGCACTTGTTTGGGGGGCTCCAGGAAACCAGAAGTGCATCCTGCAACATCCTTGAAAGAATGGAAGGAGGACACTGCCCATCTGCAGAGAAGATTCGCAAGTAGATAACTCCACACCACGGAGGTGGGTGCCCATCGTCCATTGGAGACACCTCGGGAGCTGCAATGCAGCTGGAATTGGAAGCTTCACGTCACAAAAACGGGGAAGGAAGAGACGGTTGGGCACAAACTTCAGTTACAGATTAGTAAATTCGGCAGGCTAAAGTACAATCCTAAGAACAGCTAAAGTTTGAACCTGTTCCAAGTCAGAAAAAGGCCAAGGGCAGCCACCTTAACTCTGTGGCTGACATGAAAGGAAGTGGGGCTGACTGAAAATCACAGTGCTGGTAGGGACCGGCTTCTTTCCATCTAGATCAGATTGCTGCTGTAGCCTAAGCCCCAAGCCCACCTCAGAGGGGCAGGAAGCTGGGGGGAGCTGAGCCAGCCTCTCCCGTAAATTACAGGCCACTCCACGGAGGCGGATGATCACCCTACTTTGGCAGTGAAAGCCACCCCAAGAGCTATTCTGTGGCAGGAATTGGAAGCTCTATTTCCCAAAAACAGGGAAGGAAGAGACGGGTTGGCCACCAATTTCAGCTACTGATTAGTAAATTTGCTTGGCTAAAGTATAACCCTAAGAAAAACTAAAGTTGAACCTGTCTAAGTCAGAAAAAGGCCGGTAGCCGCCATTTTGACTCGACCCCCAGCATGAGGGGAAGCCAGGATGACTGAAAATCACAGATGGAGAATGTTTTCTTTCACCCGGATTGGCCTGCAGCCTTAGCCTAGGCTTCAGCCCCACCTCTAGCAGGGAGGAAGCTGGCAGGCCCTGCACCAGCCTATCCAGTTAACTGCAGGTACAGTTAGACTAAATAATTGGAGGTCTACAGGGCCAACGGAGGTAATCTTGGACCTACACCGCATAGATTGCCGCTCAGACCTGCAGCTCCATCCTCGCCCCAGGCAGGGGAGAAAGGGGCATGAAGCTTCATCAGTCTCTCTGGGCAACTAAAGTCTAGGCCTGCATGCGTTGGATTACTCCGCACAGCTGTGGCTCTGTTCCTACCCCTGGCAAAGGAGAAAGTTGGGAGAAGCTTCACTGGTACTTGGGGCAATGAGCGTAGCTTGAGCCTCCACAGCTTATAGCACCAACTACATTCTTGGCTCTTACTACACAACTAGAAAGGGAGAAAGAGCAGGAAGCCCTAAACTAAAGAGAAAAACTACACCCAAAATAAATGCTCTAGTAAGCCAGATGCCGAGGCACCAAGAAAAAATTACAATCCATACCAAGAAACAGGAAGATACGGCCCAGTTAAAGGAGCAAGATAAGCCTCTAGATGACATAAAGGAGTGGAGACTACTAATCATAGATGTTCAAACAAATCTCTTTAATAAATTCAATGAGATGGCTAAGGAAATTAGGGATATTAAGAAGATATTGGATGAGCACAAAGAAGAATTTGAAAGCATACATAGAAAAATAGCAGATCTTATGAGAATGAGATGTGCAATGAATGAAATTAAGAGTACACTGGAGTCATATAACAGCAGATGCAGAGGCAGAAGAAATGACCTGTGAAAGTGAACATACAAAAGAACATATGAAGAAAAGATTGGAAAAACTTGAACAAGGTCTCAGAGAACTAAACGACAGCAAGAGTCATACAACCATACGTGTCATGCATGTCCCAGAAGGAGAAGAGGTGGGAAAAGGGGCAGAAGGAATATCTGAAGAAATAATGGTAGAAAATTTCCCAACCCTATTGAAGGACATAGATATTCATGTCCAAGAAGCACAATGTACTCCCATCTGAAAAAATTCTAAAAGACCAACTCCGAGACACATACTAATCAGAATGTCAAATGCCAAAGACAAAGAGAGAATTCTGAGAGCAGCAAAAGAAAAGCAATGCATAACACATAAGAGGTGCCCAATATGATTAAGTGCTGAGTTCTCACCAGAAACCATGGAGGCAAGAGGACAGTGGAACGATATATTTAAGATATTCCAAAAGAAAAATTTCCAGCCAAGAATCTTACATCCAGCAAGATTGTCTTTCAAAAATGAGGGTGAGTTTAGGATATTTACAGATAAACAGAAAATTAGAGAGTTTATAACCAAGAGACATGCTTTGCAGGAAATACTAAAGGTTGTGCTACAGCCTGAAAAGTAAAGACAGGAGAGAGAGGCCTTGAAGAGAGTCTAGAAATGAAAATTATATCAATAAAAGTAACTAAAATGTCAAAAGAGTGGTGAAAATAAAATATGAAAGATAAAATCCAAATATTCAGGAATAAACTTAACCAATGATATAAAGCACTTGTATTCAGAAAATTACAACTCATTGTTAAAAGAAATTTTTTTAAAAAAGACTTAAATAATTGGAAGAACATTCCGTGCTCACAGATTAGATGATGAAATATCATTAAGATGTCAATTCTACTCAAATTGAGGTCAGAGTCAATGCAATCCTGATAAAAATTCCACCAGCATTTTTTAAATAAATGGAAAACATGATTATCAAATTCATTTGGAAGGGTAAGGGAATAGCCAGAAACATCTTGAAAAAGGAAAAGTGAAGTTGGAGGACTCTCATTTCCAGATTTTAAGTCGTATTACCTGGCTACAGTGGTAAAAACAGCATGGTACTGGCATAAAGACAGACACATAGACTAATAGAATCAAACTGATGGTTAAAAAGTGACCCTCACATCTGTGGTCAAGAGATTTTTGACTAGCCTGTCAAACCCACCCAGCTCGGGCAGAAGAGTCCATTCAACAAATGGTGGTGAGAAAACTGGATATCTATAGCAAAAGAAGGAAAGAGGAGCCCTAACTCACACTGTATACATAAACTAACACAAAATGAATAAAAATACTTAAATATAAAAACAAGAACCATAATGCTTCTAGAAAAAAATGTAGGAAAATATCTTCAAGACCTGGTGGTAGGTGGTGCATTCTTAAAGGAGATAAGAGGAGGACTGAGATGGACTAATGATATTTAATGTATGTAGAAGTTTTAATTAGCTTTACTGTAAAAGTGTGGAAATGTACAAAGTTGATGGTTAACATATTATAGTGAGTAACAGCTGGTTCATAAATGGGTATGTGGCTGACAGTGGTAGTCTAGGGATGTAAATGCCAATTGACAGAAAGCTAGAGAGTAATCTATGGATTGAATAGCGCAGTAAACCCTGAGGTGGATGAGAATTGTGGTTGATGGTACAGATGCAAGAGTGTCCTTTGTGAGCCAGAACAGATGTACATCACTATTGCAGGGTAGTGGGAAAGTGGAGAAGCATGGGAAAAATACAACTGGAGTGACCTATGGACTGTGGTTAAAAGTAATAATGTAATATTCTTGCATCTATGCCAAAGATGTACTGTGTTGATAATGGGGGAGTATGGAAAATGTGTGCCAAATGTATGCGGTGGACATGGTAATAATCGGATGACATTATCTCATAATCTGTAACAAACATTCCATGAGGGTGGGTGTGTTGATAGAGGGGTGTTGTTTGGGAATTCTGCACATGTGTATGATTATTTTGTAAGTTTACACCTTCTGTCATGAAAGTATATTTTAAAAATAATAACAGGATGGGTTGGGGGAACAATACACCAAATGTAAGATAAGGACTATAATTAGTAGTAAGATTTTATGATGTTCTTTCACAATTTGTAACAAATGTCTCATGACAATGCAAAGTGTTGGTGGAGTGTTGATGTATGGGATCCCTGTATGATCTTATGAATGTTTGCTTTGTAAGTTCACAACTTTTACTATACACTTATTGTTTACATATGTTCATATATAAATGATATAATAATAATAATAATATGGTGGGTTGGGGAAATACTTTCATTAGTAGTAATATTTTGAGGATGCTCTTTAATCATTAGTTAAAAATGTTTAACAACAATGCAAGGTATTGGTGGTAGGGTGAAGTATGACAGCCCTGTATTATGTTATGTATGTTTGTTTTGTAAGTTCACAACTATTGCTATACACTTATTGTTTATGTATGCTCATGTATGAATGATACACTTCAACAAATTTAAAAAAAAGAATATTAGGGGATTGTGGGAAGATGGGGTCAGATTAGGCAGGCAAGGCTCAGCTCTCTTACAGAAACAACAGAGAAAGAGCAACAAAACTGCCTGAGGGACCTCTTTGGGAACAGCAGACCTGGACAGTTCTTCACAATTCCCAGGAGGGAGAGGAATAGAGAGATGAAGAAGCCAAAACAAGAAACATGAGATCCCAAGCCCCTGTGGTGACAAGGAAGTGCTCTCTTCCCCCACGACCAAGATATTAAGCTGTGGTAAAACTCTTGGCTCATTACAGATGACTAAGAGGGGAGCAGACGTCTTCCTGCTTGTCAGCTATTACAAGAGAAAAGGGAGGAGGAGTCGGGGGTTTTCATCAGTGAATACAGGCAGCAAAGCCCACTTGGAATCTTGGCTCTGGCCAGGTCAAAACAAAGGAAAATGGAGAGATACACCACAGTGGAAAGTTGCGCCAATGAGTGCCTTTAGCAGGCTGGTCTGGAAATCACATAGACAGAAATTGCATTTCTGTCTCTCTGCTCTCTAACTTCTGGGATAAAATCTGCACCCCATTAGTAATTTGCTGGCATGATTTTGATAACTTAAGCTAAGTAATTTTAAAGACTTAGGATAAGTTGAACCACATATTAAAGAAGAGCTGTGAAATAATAACAAATAATAACAACAGGTAAGAGAGAGAAATTGGCCATCAGAGTAAATTCACCAACATATTCAGATGCCTAGAAATTAGTAAAAAATTACAAGCCGTACTAGGAAACAGAAAGAGATAGCCCAGCCAAAGGAACAAACCAAATATCCTGAAAAGATATTGGATTTTAAACAATTAATCAATGATAATCATACAACTCTCCTAAATCAATTTAATTAATTGAAAGAAAATATAACCAAAGAGTCAAAGGATATTAAGAAGACACTAGGTGAGCATACAGAACTATTTGAAAGTCTGCAAAGAAAAGTAACAGACCTTATGGGAATGAAAGACATGATGGATGAGACTAAAAATATATTAGAGATACATAAGATCAGAATTGAATTGCTCAAATATGGAATTAATGATTTTGAAGACAGAACATCTGAATTGGAAAAGAAAAGAGAATGGAAAGTGAAGAGCATGGAAAAAATAGAGCATGGTCTCAGGGAAATGAATTAAAATGGTAAAAGCAAAAACATGTGCATTATCAGTGTCTCTCCAGGAAAAGAAAATGGAAAAGGGACAGAAAGAATATTTGAGGAAATAATGACTGAAAACTCCCAACTCTTATGAATGACATAAATATCAATATCCAAGAAGGACAAGACACCCCAATCAGAACAAATCCTAATAGACCTACCCAAGACACCTACTATTCAGAATGACAAATATCAGAGATAAAGAGAAGATTCTGAGAGCAGCAAGGAAAAAAGCAAAGTAACACATGCAAGGGAACTCAATAAGATTAAGTACCAACCTGTCCTCAGAAACCATAGAAGAGAGAACAAAGTTGTATGATATATTTAAGGTACTGAAAGAGAAAAACTGTCAGCCAAGAATTCTTTATCTGGCAAAGTTGTCCTTCAAATATGAGGGTGCATTCAAACGCTTCACAGACAAAAAAAAAAAAAAAAAAAAAAAAAAAAAAAAAAAAAAAAAAATCTGATAGAATGTGTTACCAAAAGACCAGAATTACAAGCAATACTAAAGGGAGTGCTGTAGCCTAAAAGGAAAAAGCAAAGATGAGAGATTTGGATAAGAATGTAGAAATGAAGATTTTTAGAAAGGGTAAATTAAAAGGTAAAATGATAGATAATAGTATGATATGACAACAGAAAGTCAAAGGTCAAAATGAATGAACTAAGTAATGCCTTTACAATAATGACAGTGAATATGAATGGCTTGAACTCACCAATCAAAAGGCATAGACTGGTAGTATGGATAAAAAAATATGAGCCATCTATATGTTGTCTACAAGAGACTCACCTTAGACATAAGGACACAATCAGGTTAAAAGTGAAAGGTTAGAAAAAGATATTCCATGCAAATAGTAACTAAAAAAGAGCTGGAGTAGTGATAATCAACATTGGACAAAATAGATTTTAAATGCAAAACTGTTGAAAGGGATGCAGAAGGTCATTATATATTAATAAAAGGGGCAATTCACCAAGAAGAAATAACTATACTAAACATTTATGCACATAACCTCAGTGCTCCAAGATACGTGAGGGACACACTGGCAAAGCTGAAGGGAGAAATAAATGTCTCTATAAAAACAATTGGAGACTTCAAAACACCACTCTCAGTACTTTAAAGAACATCTGGACAGAGGTAAATAAATAAACAGAAAGCTTGAACAATATGATAAATTAACTAGACCTAACAGACATTTATAGAGAACTGCACTCCCAAACAGTAAGATATACACTCTTTTCAAGTGCTCATGGATCCTTCGCCAATATAAACCATATGTTTTGTCATAAGACAATTCTCAATAGATTTAAAAAGATTGAAATTATACAAAACATTTCCTCTTATCATAACAGAATGAAGCTGGAAATTAATAATGGACAGAAAAAGGAAAAATTCATAATTATATGGAGATTAAACACACTCTTAAATAACCAGTGGGTCAAAGAACAAATTGCAGAGAATTCAACAAATACCTTGAGATGAATGAAAATGAGAACACAACATATCAAAAACTATGAGATACTGCAAATGTAGTGCTGAGAAGGAAATTTATAGCCCTCAATGCTTACATTAAAAAAGAAGAAAGAGCTAAAATTGAAAACATAACTGTCCACCTGAAGGAGCTAGAAAACGAACAGCAAACTAATCCCAAACTAAGCCAAAGGAAAGAAATAGTAAAGATCAGAACTGAGAGAAATGAAATTCAGAAGGAAAAAACAATAGAGAGAACCAACAAAATGAAAATTTGTTTCTTTGACAAGATTAACAGAATCGACATACCATAGCTAGACTGACAAAGTAAAAAAGAGAGAAAACGTGACTAAATAAAATCAGAATTGAAAGGGGAAGACATTACCACTTACCCCACAGAAATAAGAGAGACCATAAGAGGATACTAACAACAACTGACTGTCAAAAAACTAAAAAAACTGATTGCCAAAAAACTAGAAAATGTAGATGAGATGGACAAATTCCTAGAAACACATGAACCACCACACTAACACTAAACAAGGGTTTTTAACCAAGGGTCCATGGACCTCCAAGGTGTTAACGGAAAGATATCAGGGATTCCATGAACTTGAATTGAAAAAAATCAACTTATCTTTATTTTCTCTGACCTCCAATATTGTATGTCATAAAATTATCCGCTACTACATTCTGAGAAGGGGTCTGTGGTTTTCACCTGATTGGCAAAAGGGTCTGTGGGAAAAATGGTTAAGAACCTCTGCCATAGAAGAAATAGAAGACCTCAACAAGCCAATCACAAGTGAAGTGATTGACACAGTCATCAAAAACCTTGGAAAGATGAAAAGCACAGGACAAAATGGCTTTACAGGTGAATTCTACCAATCATTCAAAGACGACCTAATACCAATCTTGCTCAAGCTCTTCCAAAAAATTGAACAGCAAAGAAGACCACCAAACTCAATCTATGAAGCCAGCATCACCTAATACCAAAACCAGATAAAGATATTGCAAAAAAAGAAAATGACAGACCAATATCTCTAATGAATATAGATGCAAAAATCCTCAATAAAATATTTGCAAACTGAATCCAAAAGCACATTAAAAGAATTATACACCACAATCCAGTGGGTTTTATTCCCATCATGCAAGGGTGGTTCAACAAGAAAATCAATTAATCTAATAAACCACATTGATAAATTGAAGAAGAAAAATCACATGATCTTCTCTATTGATGCAGAATATGCATTTGACAAAATACAGCACCATTTCTTGATAAAAATACTTCAAAAGATAGGAATAGAAGGAAGCATTCTCAACATGGTAAAGTGCATTTATGAAAAACCTACAGCTAGCATCATACTCAATGGTGAAAGACGTAAAGCTTTTCCACTGTGATCAGGAACAGGAGAAGGATGCCCACTGTCACCGTTATATTCAATATTGTGCTAGAAGTTCTAGCTAGAACAATTAGGCTACACAAATAGGAAAGGAAGAAGTAAAACTTTCACTATTCACTGATGGCATGATCCTATATCAAAAAAAACCTAAAAAATTCACAGCAAATTACTAGAATTAATAGACGAGTTCAGCAAAGTGGTGGGATACAGGATTAATATGGAAAAGTCAATGACATTCTATACACTACTGATGTGCAATCTGAGAAGCAAATCAGAAAAAACTTCCATTTATAATAGCAACTAAAACAATCAAATATTTAGGAAAAAACTTAACCAAGGACATAAGGGACCTGTATTCAGAAAACGACAAAACGTTGCTAAAAGAATCTTAAGAAGGCAAATAAATGGAAGGACATTCCATATTCATGGATTAGAAGACTAAATACAGTTAAGATGTCAATTCTACCCAAACTGATTTACAGATTGAATGCAATCCGAATAAAAATCCAAACAACCTTTTTTTGCAGAAATTAAAAAGCCAATAATCAAATTTATTTGGAAGAGTAAGGCGCCCCAGATAGCAAAAATTGTCTTAAAAAAGACAAATGAAGTTGTAGGACTCTCACTTCCTGACTTTAAAGCATATTACTTAGCTACAGTAGTAAAAACAGCATGGTACTAGCATAAGGATAGACAGATTGACCAATGGAACCAAATTGAGAACTCAGAAATCATCCCTCACATCTACCATCAAGTGATTTTTGACAAGGCTGTTAAGCCCACCCTACTTGGCCAGAATAGTCTATTCAACAAACGGTGCTGGGAGAACTGGATAGCCAAATCCAAAAAGAAAGAAAGAAGACCCCTAACTCACACCTTATGCAAAAATTAACTCAAAATGTATCAAAGACCTAAATACAAAAACAACAGCCATAAAGCTCTGAGAAGAAAATGTAGGAAAACATCTTCAAAATCTTGTTGTAGGTGGTAGTTTCTTAAACCTTATTCCCAAATCACAAGCAACAAAAGAAAAAATAGGTAATTGTGACCTCTTCAAAAATCGCGCTGTTGTACCTCAAAGGACTTTGTTAGAAGGGTGAAAAGGCAGCCGACCCAATGAGAGAAAATATTTGGCAATCACATACCTTATAAAGTTTTAACATCCACAATATACGAAAAGATCATGAAACTCAACAATAAAAAGACAAACTGATTGAAAATTGGGCAAAAGCTTGAAAAAACAACTGACCAAAGAAGAAATGCAAAGGGTAAAAAAACACATGAGAAAATGTTCAACATCACTAGCATTTAGGGAAATGCAAACCAAAAGTACAATGAGATATCATTTCATACCTATTAGACTTTCCATTATTAGAAAGTCAGAAAACTGTAAATATTGGAGAATATGTGGAGAGACAGGAACACTTATTCACTGTAGGTGGGCCTTTAGAATGGTACAGCCACTGCAGAGGACTGTTTGGCAGTTCCTGAGGAAGTTAAATATAGACTTGCCATGGGAACTGGCAATATCCTTACTAGGTATATACCAAGAAGAACTGAGAGCAGTGACATCTGCACACTGAGGTTTATATTAGCATTATTCATGATAGCCAAAATTTGGAATCAACCCAGGTGTCCATCAACTGATGAAAGGATAAACAAATTGTGGAGTATACACATGATGGAATACATGCAGTGGTAAAATTAAATGAAATTGTGAAACATATATAAACATATATGAACCCAGAGGACATTATGTTGTCCTAAATACAAAAACAACAGCCATAAAGCTCTGAGAAGAAAATGTAGGAAAACATCTTCAAAATCTTGTTGTAGGTGGTAGTTTCTTAAACCTTATTCCGTAATCACAAGCAACAAAAGAAAAAATTGGTAATTGTGACCTCTTCAAAAATCGCGCTGTTGTACCTCAAAGGACTTTGTTAGAAGGGTGAAAAGGCAGCCGACCCAATGAGAGAAAATATTTGGCAATCACATACCTTATAAAGGTTTAACATCCTTTATAAGGATGTTAACACTTGTTCAAGTGTTGAATAAGGTTCAACACTTGTTGAGTGAAGCAAGCCAGACACAAAAGGATAAATACCATATCATTGCCATATTAGGAACTAAATATATTTTGTGAAATATAAATATATTATTTGAAATAAGATTATGGGTAAAATTGCACATATAAGATAATTTTTCTTTGAAGCTGAACAAATTTGGTTAACACTATAAAATGTTAATAGACAAAAAAACACATTATACTGAGTGAAGGAGATCAAACACAGCCTACTACATGTTGTATGATTCCATTTATATAAAAGGTAAATATAAGTCAATATATGGTAATGAAATTATATTAGTGTTTATGTAGGCCTTGGGAAGGAATGCTAAGGGGTGTGGAGTCTTCTTTTTGTAGTAATGAAATTGTCCTAAAATTTTTGAGATCATGAATGTACATCATTGTGTTTATACTAAAAGCCATTGATTATACACTTTGGATAAATCATATAGTATGTGAATATATCTCAATAAAACTGCTTAATAAAGGAATAAATAATTGTGCAAGAATAGCCAGAAATAGCAGCTAGGTACAGTAAGGGAAACAGAGAGAGACTGAGAGGTGAAGAATATTCTTGTGTGTTTGTCTGTTTTTTGTTTATTATTATTATTATTGAAATAATGAAAATGCTCTAATAATGATTGAAGTGATGAAAGCACAACTATGTGATTCCACCAAATACCATTGATTGTACACTTTGGATGAATTGTCTGCAATTCATAAAATTCATAAAAAATAAAAAATTATTATGTGTTATCAAGTTTTATAAATGAATGATAAAATGATAAATAAAATTGCGTTGTTTAAAAAAAATGAATACTAGAAGCCATAGTAAATAATATACAGCTATGGCAATTAGCACCTTACTTTTTCTGTTAGGATGCTAGTGTGGGGAACTGAATCAATCTAATCTTTCATTGTGCTTGCCTGGGCAGTGTTAGAGCTTTTGTGTGATTCAGCTTACCCGCCGGCTTCAAATGTTTGGATTCTGGGTTTGGACTTTCGCTTCAGGTGGGCTTGAATTCTTTAAATTGAAAGGTTTGAGGGAGTTCTTTGCGTTTTACAGACATGCCATTAGCTTTCCGCACTATGAGTGAACCGTGTTTCAGATCCAGACAGCCAGTTTTGTGGGTTGTTGTCAAGTTCTCTGTGCTCTCTTGTTTCTAGACCAGTGAGAACCATGGATGCTGTTAAAAACCACCTCCACCACTAAAATAATGTTAGCCTTGGGCAAATATTTACTTTTCACCAAGATTCTTATCTATAATATAAAAATGGTACTATCAACACATCTCAAAACATTAAATTGAGAATTATATGGAATAATACATGCAATCTTGTAGCTCAGTGTCTGAAATATAGTAAGGAGTGTTTCTATACCTGTGGATTCCATGTTCTGAAGACTATAAGACAAAGAAATCTCTTCTTCTTGTAATATTTATCTAGAATTTTCTACCACTATTTTCAGTTAAATTAGTAATTCTTAAAATTGCAGGATTAAGCACATATATTAAACTGAAGCATGGGGCATAGGGGATTGCTCATAGATAAAGAATATATAAACTTCAGGTTTGGGATTTTAATTTAGTCTTCAAATCCCAGGATGAATTTTCTCTCCACTATAGTATATGCCTTCAAAAACTGAAAATATTTTATTCTTGATATTAACATACAGGGAAATCCTTGGCTTATTGAGTATTCTTTGTGGTTTTAACCTATATGTATTTGAAAAGGGAGAAAATAATCTATTTCCTTATGCATAATTAGTATTAGTTCAGTTTAATTAAATAAAATATTATAGATCTTATCTCATCTTTTAGCAATTTAACTTGACATTGTTCAATGGGAACTAAGATTTTTTAAAAAAATGTATGTTGATACTATGTTTATAAATTTTAATCTATAATATATTAATATATAATTTATATATTAATATTTTAATCTAAAATATATTAATATATTGATATTAATATATCAATAACTAATATAAGTTAAAGACAGAATTTAAGTCATATAAATTATTTTCTGAACTCGTTCTTACCTCTGATGGACTCATACATTTATTTTTCCTAGAGGATCAGACTTCAGTCATGTATATTGAAAATTATTATTAACATCAACAATTCATATCTTGCATGTCTATAGTTTCAAGACATTGTGTTATAAAATACTATATGCTTTGTTAATATGTATCAATAAAATTGATTTGTTAAAAAAATTATTATGTGTTATCAAGTTTTATAAATGAATGATAAAATAAAAAAGTGAATGGGACTCTTGGCCTTCCCTCTGCATAAAATTATTTAATTATTGCCCATTTAAGCATATATTGTTTTTAAGATAAAATAAAAACATCTTAAATGGGAGTAGATTTACCAAGAGTTTACTGAAACTGAAGTCTTTCAGTTTCCCAGACCCCTTCCAAGAACCGGAGAGAGGTTCTAATAATATGCTTACTTGGTCATATGTATTTTTGCAATATGCACTTAAGTAAACTATTTAAATGTCTAATTGTTTAAGCCATTTACATTCCAACTTATCCTCTGTCATAGGCCACAATTCCTTTCATTTTGGGAGACTTAGAGTGACCTTGGGCATATTTATGATCTGATTAAGAGAAAGTTGATTTGGAAGTATATTTAGATTGGATTTATTGAGATTAAGGAAATTCCCAGATAAGGGGAGGGGAATGAAGTTTATGATATTTGGGTAATAAAAAAGTATATAATATAATTTCAGAGAAATTGTCAATCACTTGACTTAAATGTATATATATATACATTTAATATATATATATATATTCAGTTTTTGCATATTGGTGACATTTGCCTGCTTTTAAAAATTTGTAATTTTTTGTTATTTGTCATTTATATGAATATTCTATTTCATATGAAATTTATATTTGAATTTTTTAAAGAATCTCCAAAATTGTATAAGCTTCAAGCTATACAAAACCTGGATCTACCCATTCTCTTTAGGATGATATTCAATACACTGAATGATCTAGCTTCTCTCTCTCTCAAACTCATATATCAAATTCCTTTGGAAGCCATTAGTTACCATTGCCATATTCCCTGTCACTGTAATCCAGGTGATCTTTAAACCTGCTCTCAGAGCAATATTTGTTCTTAGCAATTATATGCTCTATTGTGGTTTTCTGAATATTTGTATCCCTCCCAGTATTTGAATGTAAGTTCTGTATATCTGACAAATGTGCCTTTTGGTACTTAGAAACAAAGGTCTAGATATACTATATACCAGAAATCATTGCTATATATTCCATTTATTGTGTTGTGTAAGTATCATAACAAACCTATGCATTATTATCTACATATAGCAAATGAGGAAATTAAGATTTAAATTAAGTAAATTCATTAAAGTCATAGAGTAGGTGCATTAGTCAGCCAAACAGGTGCTAATGAAAAATACCAGAAATCTGTTGGAATTTACAAAAGGGTATTTATTTGGGGTAGAAGCTTACAGTTACTAGGCCTTAAAGCATAAGTTACTTCCCTCACCAGTTTGTTGCCATGTGTTGGAGCAAGATGGCTGCCGACATCTGCCAGGAGTTCAGGTTTGCTTCTCTCCAGGCTCAGGCCTGTATCTCTCCACAAGGCCAGCTCTAGACTATCAGGCAAATGGCTCATCTCTTTTCCCAGGGCCTTCTCTCCTTCCTCACAACCAAGCTCCTCTGTGTGCTTACTTCCCTGGGCTCCAGCATTAAAACTCAGCATCAGAACTCCAACTCAAAATTCCAACTAACTCCTCTGCTCTGCCCTGTAGTTTTATCTCTGAGTCCCCGACCACCAAGGGCTGGGGACTCAACATCCTACTGATGTGGCCCAATCAAAGCCCTAATCATAATTTAATCATGCCCAGAGAAACAGACCAGTTTACAAGCATAATCCAATAACTATTTTTGGAATTCATAAATAATGCCAAACTGCTATAGTAGGTAAACATTGGAACTAGAATTCTGACTCAAGTGTAAAATAATACAGCATGCCATTATCCATTTGATATCCATTTGAATGTTGTTTTTTATATTACATATTTGATAAATAATGTACATTATAGAGAATAATAATGAATTTAGCAGCCCTTATCAAATCTCATTGTCTAAGCTATTTCTCCAGAGTTAATCACTATTGCTTCACCTCTTGGAGTATGGCATTGCCTAAGCTATTTTAGGAACTTAATAATATAGCACATCAATTTCTTATGAAATATTTTCTTTCTTTACATATTTTTAAGCACCAATTGAAATTTATCTTGTGTTCCAATTCCGTGGAGTACTCCTTTTTTCTTTTTAAAAAAGCTGAGTTGAGGACTTTTTTGTTGGGGTGGGGCAGTGATGGTTGTAGAATTAGTTGCTATATGGTATGTCCTGGGAATACAGATTGATGCACAACAGAAATTCTCAATAAATGACCACTTTGTTACTTACACAGCACATAGAGTCCAAAAGACCAGGGGAAGAGATCCCATCACAGAGGTTCCCTCATGGAGATCAACTGCTCCTGTCACAGTCAATGGATGGCGATTCCACATATCGAGTTTTGTATTGGAAATAAGGAACCCTGTGCTGCCTGAGTACTGGGTTTTTATACAGCCCAGAGGGACGGAGCCCTACCATTGAGCAAAAATCATTCATGAAGCAACTGTTGTGTAGAGATCCCATGCTGATAAGCAGCTGAGGCTGCTTGTTCTTGGTTTGGCGTTCAACGTATCTCAGGCTACTTCTAGACCTAATGTCTCTCCCAAGCTGCAAAATGGAAAAATATAGAAACAAATGCATGCAGAGAAATGGAGGGGGATAGGTGAGAGCCGGGAGATGGACACTGAGCATGGTCATGACTTCCAGAGACAGAGATGAGGGGAGTTGTTTATTGGACTTTGAAGTTTTTATTGCAGTAAAAATGCATAAGGGATAAACCTTCATTGTACAACTCAATACATTTTGCAAATATACACACCTATACACATTTTGCAAATAATCACCACCCATGTCAAGATATAGAAAGTGACCAGCCCTCCTTGCACCCTCTTCTTTCCTACTTCAAGTCAGTATAACTCTCAAAATTAACAAGGGTTTTTCATGTTCTCTTATGGATTAGTTTTGTTTATTTTAAAGGTTTTAAAAAGCAATCAAAGGGAAGCAGATGTGGCTCAGGTGACTGAGTTCTCGCCTACCACGTGGGAGGTCCAGGTTTGTTCCGTGAGCCTCCTGGAGAAGATGAGCAAGAAGGCAGGCTGGCACAGTGAGCTGATGCGACAAAATGATGCAGTGAGATGATGCAACCAAGAGACAGCAAGCAAACACAATGAAAGATGCAACAAAGCCTGGAGCGGAGGTGGCTCAGGCGATTATTCCTGGGTTTGGATCCCAGTGCCTCCTAGAAAGAGAAGGCCAGCACACAAGTGGGACACAGCAAATGCAAACAATGGGGGAGTGGGGAAAAATAAATAAATTAAATAAATAAAAAACAAAAGCAACCATACAGCTCAAGTTTTTTGCATCTATTTTATTCTGAATTCATCCTATGTCTGTGAGAGTCAACCCGTTATTGTGTATATTACTAGCTTGTTCTTTTCCACTTCCATATGGAATTCAGTTGTATAAATACATTATAAATGATTTATCCATTTCATTGTTGATGGACATATAAGTTGCCTTGGCTTTTGTGATATTATGAATAAAGTTACTATGAATAATAATCTCAATATCTTTTTGTGGACATAAGCATTTGTTTATCTTGAATACATACATAGAAAAGACTCAATGGCCCATGGTCCTGTGTTCAGCTCCCATATCAGCAAGATATATAAATTTCAGCTGTTTGCCATTCTTGTCAATGTTTACATTTTTAGTGATTTTTCATATTTTAACCATTCTGACAGGGTATAGTCATATCTCATTGTAGATTTAATTTTCATTTTTATAATGATCAATGATGTTGAGGACCTTTTCATATGCTTATTGGCTTTTTTATATTCTCCATTGTAAAGTGCCTATTCGATTTTGCTCATTTAAAAACACTTTATATAGAAATATGGCATATACTGAATAATACACAAATCATGAGTGCACAATTCAATGATTTTTCACAGTCATCACATCTTTGTTATCAATTCTCAGATAAAAAATGATACCCAATTTCAGTTAGTATGCATTAAAAGTAATCATTATCCTGTCTTCTCATTGCCTGATTTTGAAATCCATACAAATGGGGTCATGTATACGCTTTTTGTGGGGGTTTGTTCTGGATACATTTATTTAGCACTGCAATATCCATTTAAGTAATTGCATATGAAATGTTAATTATTATTGCTGGATAGAATTTCATTTTATGGAAATATAACAAAGACTATACTCTGTTATTGATTATCTTTTTTTTTTTAGTTTTTTTTTAGTTTTTATCTATTAAGAAGTTCTGCTTTGAACAATATCAAGTGTATTTTGAAGAGGATAGGCATAATTTTTTTGGTACATAGGCGTACTGTTTCTGGACCATATAATATTCATAGTCTCAACATTTGTAGAAAATACCAAATTACTATTCAAAGTGGTTATAATATTTTATACTGCCTTTATCAAAAAGTACAAATATGAAAGTTATGAGAGTCCCATTGCTCTACAACTTACTATCATGCAACTTTGCCTATATTTCTCATTTTAGTCATTGTTGTACTTGTTAAATAATACCTAGTATTTCCTTAAAGATTAATAAAATTGAACGTCTTTTCAGATGTTGTTTGGCCATTTGACTATTCTTTTGTAAGGAATCATCAAAATTTTGCCTCATTTTTCAATTTTGTTTTCTGTATTTTCTTATTGATTCACTAAGTTATTTTTTATTCTGGCAATAAGTTGATTTTTGGGTATTTGTACAAAATGCAAATATAGTTTTCCCCTTAGCAGATTACTTTTTAAGTCTTTCATGATGACTTTCAATGCACAGTAATTTTTCATTATACTGCATTGAAGTACAATTGGCAAATATTTTATTTAAGCTATTTTTGCATACATGATGTCTTTGAGTCAATGCTCCATGATTTTTTCTAATAACTTTATCGTGATACAGTTCAGATTTAGATCTAAAATCTATCTGGTTGACTTTAGTTTATGATGCTATTAAAAAGCCAAGCTTCTTTATTTTTTCCATATGGAAACTCAATTTACTCAGAAGAATTTATTAGAAAGTTGATCACTCCATCAACATTGCAATGGCACTATTGTTTTTAAAGGGGGTGTGTGTTACCCATATAAAAAGTTTTTTTATTTTGAATGGGATTGATTTGAAAATGTAATTTAATCTGGCATAATTGATATGTTTAAAACATTGATGTTCAAACTATGAGCATGGCACAAAACTACATTTTAGTTAATCTTTCATTGTATTTAGGGTAGAGTATGTCTGATAAAATTTGACTTAAAAAATCAGTTGATGCCATATTTTGGCAATATTGAATTATGCTACTATGAACATCAGTGTGCAAATATCTGTTCGAGTTGCTGCTTTCCATTCTTTGGGGTATATACCTATAAGTGGGATTGCCCAAGTGCCCATCAATCTATGACCAGATAAACAAAATATGGTATATACACAGTGGAATATTTTTCAGCTGTAGAACGGAATGAAGTTCTGACATACACAACCATATAGCTGAAATTGAAGACATCTTGTTGAGAGAAAGAAGCCAGAAACAAAAGGACAGATAAGTATTATCTCACTTTATGAAATAATTAGAAAAAGCAAACTCATCATACAGGCAGAATCTAGAATATAGGTTACCAGGAAATGGGGTAGAAATAGGGAAAAGAGAGTTAAGTCTTAAAATGCAGAGCTCCATTTGGAATGACAGATATGTTTTGGTAATGGATGATGGTGATGGTAGTATAACATTGAGAACATAATTAACATCACTGAACTATATATCTGAATGTGGCTAAAAAGGGAAATGTTAACTTGAATATATGGTACTAGAATAAAAATGTAAAAAATAAAATTCATTTGACTGCACAACACAGTTAAACCTAAGTTAAACCATGAGCTATAGTTAATAGCACAATTTTAAAAGGGTACTTTCATCAGTTTTTTAAAAATCATTTTATTGAAGTTTATCATTCATACATGAACATCCATAAACAATAAGAGTATACTATAAGTTGTGAACTTATGAAACAAACATGCATATCACCACACAGGACTCCCATACATGACCCCACCACAACACCTTGCATTGTTGTGAAACAATTGTTACAAACTATGAAAGAGCATTGTCAAAATATTACAACTAACTATAGCCAATATCTTACATTTAGTGTATTTTTCTCCCAATTCACCCTGTTAATGACACCCTGTATTAGTATTATAGGTTTATTATAGTTCATGAGAGACTGTTTTCATATATGGTCTATTAACTGCAGTCCATCCTTCACCAAAGGATTCTCTGTGTTACACAGTCCCATGCTTTGTACAATCCATTCAAAGTGTACACTCAGTGGCTTTCATATTCATCAGTTTTAATAAGTATAGCACACCAATGAGACATGTTAATGATAAGATCGTATAGGGAATCCCATATTTTATGCATTATTGCTCTCTATTTCCACAGCTTTCCTAATACAAGAAAAAAAATCAATTGACACTTAGATAATAAATTTATATATTCTAACTGCTTTCTAGTCTGTGTTTTAAAAATGCACAACAAATAAAATGTATGTTCCCAAATATAAAACATACTGACAATGGCTTGCTTTATGTTTTCTACCCCTTCAATGAAAAAGACGTTAAAACCTTAAGGCCCAGTGGAAAGCTAAAATCTTGAAAAAGGCGTTTTTATGTGAAACCAAAACATGAGGTACTTCTTATGTTATAAAGGAGCCATAGAGGTTAGTGTGTTTTTTAAAAAGTAAGTCTTTTTTTTTTTTTTTGCTTCAGGAGGTAAGTATGGCTATTAGAGAATAAGAAAGTATCCAAAGTGCAAACTGTTCTTCTATTAGGGAGTTAGTTTGTTTTTTTTTTTCTTTAAAGATTTTAATTATTTATTTCTCCTCACCTCACCCCATTGTTTGTGCTCACTGTCTGCTCTCTGTCCACTAGTTTTGTGATCATTTTCTTTTTAGGAGGCACCAGGAACCGAACCCAGGACCTCCCATGTGGGAGGGAGGCACCCAATGGCCTGAGCCACCTCCGCTCCTGGGAGTTACTTTTTAATAGTTGCTTTTATTATACTTTGATCTATTGCTGTCCTCAAATTTTTAACCTAATGCTTATTGTATAATAATAAATATTATATGAATAAAGGCATTAGGTGAAAAGGCTATGTGGAATATAAAAGACTACCGACACAATCTGAAAGACTATTAACCCATCATGAAGTTAATTCCTGAATTTCTATAGCAATAACAATGAAAGAAAATGTTTGAAAGACTATTTATAAATTATGATATAAATTATGCTTGCCTTTTATCTTCTTTGTATAAATGTAAAAAAGAAAGTAACATAATTATATTTCTTTTGACAATTGTATTTAAAAATGGAAATTTGGAGACCTCTACAAGTCTAAAATAAAAACCATAAAGAATGAAGGAATGCTGATAATAACTATGAGTAATACTAATATTAAGAGTAGTCATAACAATCTTTTATTGAATATTAACCAAGTGACAAACTATGTCTTAAATATTGTTACAATTATTTCACTTATTCCTCTTAACATATTTCTTATACTTATAAGGCTCTTTATAAATGAGAGTTCTGAAACTCAAAGAAGTTAATTAACTTATTCATATTCACCCATTTAGTTGAGTATTTTAATACAGATATCCTGACTTCAAAATATCTTAATCGCTACATTCTACTAGGTTCGACATGTAGATGTTTCTTTAAACAAACACAGGTATACGATTAAAACTACTGATAGTCTCTTTTCTGTAGTGAACTACTGTGCACTGCGTCCACATTGGGAGTTCACGAGGGGGGTAGGTGGAAGAAAAACTTAGGCAGAGAGGAAAGTTTGCTCATACTGGCACTGCCGCAGTCTGCTCCAAACAGGCAAGCAAGCATGGCCAGTCTTTATTTGCATGGTTCTTTATACACTACTGTTATCACTCAAAATTATACAGAAGGAACTCAGAATGCAACTCTCGGGAATCATTTCTGCTGTGCTTAGGGAATGTGTACTGGGCCATGGATCTTATGAATTGAATACAGGGCATGCTGAATCAGGGCAACGGGAGAAACTGAGCCAAGGTTAATAGCTAATCTAGCAGTTGGGCTGTGCCCAGATTTTAACCCTTACACAGCTGCTGCCTGAGTTTTAACCCTCACACAACTACGAAGTCTATCCATAAATTTACCTGTCATTAACTCTCATCTGACAGTGTAACATTGTCAGATGAGAGGACTTTTAATTCCAATATCTGAAGGATTTGGCCTACCACCACTATTTGCACTTTAGCCTTGTAGGTTAAATTCAGCTGGAATCCTAGTGTAAGTAGTAGAAACGTCCTGCTGTGAACATGTTGTTATAGGTTTGTATTCATAGGTGCAAAGCAGCCCACTGGAGAAGGTTCTTCCCAGGTGTACTGATCCAGGTCTGGTGTTTCAGTAGCCATTTTGATGTAGTTGCTTTAAAACAAATCAGATTCATAGGTAATGCAGCATAACCTCACGTGACTATTCTTATTTGGGATTATCCATCCCTCCACCTCCAGTGCAGGTAGTGGGGAATTTTTCAATATATTGTTATCTTAATGGCTCCATTAAGGTATAATAGACATACAAAAAATTGCATTTATGAAAAATGAACAATTAGATACGTTTTTACTTTTGTATGTATCTGTGAAACCATCACCACAATCAAGATAATGAACATATCCATCATCCTGGAAAGTTTCTCATGTTCTTTGTAATCCCTCCAGCTTTCCCCTCCCTGCTATTACTGTTCCCCTATTCCAACCCAGCTCCTGGAGGGCACAGGTCGGGGTGGCTGCAAAACCAAAGAATGCACTGGGAACTCCGTCAGACATAAGCTTTATTGGGACTTACGGACAGGAGAGGATCTCTGGTGGTGGCAGGCCAGAAAATGAAAGTAGGACTCTGCAAAGAGGCAGGAAAATGAGGGGCAATATAAAGGGTCTCAAAGCAAAAACATTTCATAACAGTTTCTGCTAGGGTCACATGAAGCCTATAAATAGGGTTTAGTGATATTATTGTAGGAAGTGTAAGCCTGAAGAAAATTAGAGTCTATGATACTATCTATATGTTCTTTTCCCTCTGGAGAGGCTTATTAATACTTTTTTCTTTTTTTCTTTTTCTTTTTTTTTCTAAGTACCAGGGATTGAACCCAGACCTCGTATATGCAAAGCAGGCATTCAACCATTCAGCTACATCTGCTCTGTGAAGTGTGTTATTTTTAATTAGAGTCCAGATCATGCAGGTGGCTACGTGCTTTGAGTTATGTTTCATTTAAGGAGAGGAAGCCCAAGCCCTGGGCCCCACCCCATACCCATTCATAGGCAACTGCTGATTTGCTTTCTGTCACAATTGACTAGTTTGCATTTTCTAATGTATTATATAAAGGGTACAATATGTGCCTTTTTTTGTCTGGTTTCTTTCACTTAGTATAATGACTTTAAAATTTATCCATATTTTTGCCTGCTTCAATAGTACATTCATTATATTTGCTGAGTAGTTTTCCACCATCTGCATATACCATGAAGTTTGCTTATCTGTTTACCCGTTGATGAACATTTAGGGTGTTTCCAGTTTGGGGCTATTAGGAATAAAGTTGTTATAAACATTTGTGTACATGCCTTTGTATAGATGTATGCTTTCTTTTATTCTGGTAAATATCTGAAAGTGGAATGAATGGGTCATATGATAGGTATAGGCTTGACTTTTTAAGAAACTACATCTTTTTTATATACTTATATGCCGCCCATATATTCTTTTATGTGAAATGTTGGTTCAAATCTTTTGCCCTTTTTAATTAGCTAGTTTTCTTATAGTTACATTTTGGGAGTTCTTTATATATTCCAGATATGTATTTTATGAGATATATGCATTACACATATTTCTTGCACTATATCATTTTTCATGTCATCCCCTAACAGTGTGTTTCAAACAGCAGAAGTTTATAATTTATATGAAGTCCAATTTATCATTTTTCTTTTATGGATTTTGCTTTTAGTGTCATTCCTAAGAAAAATTTCCCTAACCCATGGTCACAAATATTTTTTTCTATATTTTCTCCAAATGAATTATAATTTCATTTTAGAACTATGACACACTATACTTTGAGTTAACTTTTGTATATTATGTGAAGTATGGCTAAAAGTTCAGTTACCTGTATATGGATATCTGATTGTTCTGGTACTATTTGTGAGGAATTATCCTTTCTTCACTGAATTGTCTTTGTATTTTTGTCAAATATCTATTTGTTTTAGTGTATATCTGGACTTCTATTGTGTTGATCTCCTTGTCTACCTTGACACCCATAACACATGGCCTTGAGTATTGTCTTTATAATGTTTATAAAATCAGGTGGTGTTAGTCCACAGACTTGTTCTTTTTCAAAGTTGTTATGGATATTCTGCAGCTTTTGCATTTCCATACGAATTTTAGAATCAGCATGGCAAGTTTTATAGAAAAAGACAGTTGTAATTTTGTTTTTTTGTTATTGAACTGGCAAAAACCTTCCATACAATTTTGAATAGAAATTATGAGAGTAAATACCCAAAAAACATATGTGTTTGCAGTAGTTGTTCCTGATCTTAGGGGAAAACATTCAGTCTTTCCTCATTAAGTAGGATGTAAGCTGTGCGTTTTTAGTAGATACTCTCTTTCAGGTTAATGAATTTTCCTCTTATTCCTAGTTTGTTGAGAGTTTTATTTTTGTTTTTTGCTTTTATCAGAAGTAGCTATTGGATTTTGTCCATTGTTCTTTCTGTGACTACTGAGAAAAACATAAGGTTTTTATATTTCAGTCTGTACAGATAGTGAAGTACACTGAGTTATGTTTAGACCCACCTTGCATTTCTGGAGTAAACTCTACTTGTTCCTGATATATTAACTTGTTTATACATTATGGAATTTTATAAGCCAAAATTGCATTAGGATTTTTTGCATCTATGTTCATGAGGGTTACTGGTGTGTAGGTTTTTCTTTTTTTCTTCTTGCTCTTTTTCTTGTTTGTTTCATTTTGATATGAACCAAATGCTGGTTTTAAAGAATAATTGGCAATATTTTCTTCCTTTTCAATATTCTTGAAGAATTTTGTGAGAATTTGTAATAGTTCTCCTTAAGTGTTTGGTATAGTTAGCAAATGAAAATATCTGGGGCTGAAGTTTTCTTTGTGTGGAAGTTTTTATCTATAATTTCCATATGCTATACTGTAAGTCATTCTGCTCTGGTTATTAAGTTCTCCTTGAGTAACTATTGGTAATTTGTACCTTTCAAGCAATTAGTCCATTGCTTCTAAACTGTCAAAATTAGTGGCATAATGTTGTTCCCAACCAATATTCTTTTATAAGTCTTTTGATTGTCATCTTTTTCATTCCTCTTAGCAATTGATCTCTTCTATATTTAAAAGTAGACTGTGATATATTAAAGATGTATAAAATAAACCTTAAAGTAATCACTAACTTAAAAAAATAAAGGGTTATAGGTAAGTTAACAAAGGAGACAGAATTAAATCATAAAAGTACTCAATAAATCTAAAGGATAGGAGAAAAGGAAAGAAAAGGAGCAAAGAAAAGAAGGGATATGCACAGGATGATAAACTTAAACCTGAACATTTTGATAACTGAATTACATTTAAATGGACTAAGCACCCCAATTAAAAGTTAAAAAAATATGTCAGATTGGATAAAAATAAAATCTAAAACCTAACTAAATGCCACTCACAAGAAACACACTAAAATATTTTTTAAAATAAGCTAGAAAAAAATGCTGGAAAACGATATATCATACTAACAGTAATGATAAATCTGGCTAGAAATTCGTGATTTTACTGATATTTTTAAAAAATCACATATTGGTTTCAACAATTTTATCTGGCTTTGCTATTTATATTTCATTGAGTTCAATGATTTTCATTATTTCCTTTTTTTCTGCTTATTTTAATTTGCTTTTTTTTTAGCTTCCAAGATAGACACAAATGTTATTGACTTTTTATCTTTTTTTTTTCTAATATAGATATTTATTACAACAAATTTCTTCTTATATACTGCTTTAGAAGTATTCTATAAATTTTATGTTATGCTTTCATTTTTATTTAATCAAAAAAGTTTCGACTATACTTTTCAATTCTTTATTGATCCATGGCTTAATTGGAAGTGTATTTTATATTTTGAAATATTTATGCATTTGTAGATAGACTTCTCTTATTGTTTCTACTTTAATTCCTTTAAGTCAGAGAATATTGTTTGAATGTCTTGAATCCTTTTGAATCTGATGAGCGATTTTTATCACCCAGAATGTATTCTACCTTGGACAATGTTTTGTGTGTACTTAGAAGAGTATATATTTTGTAGTTGTTTGGTAGAGTATTGTAAAAGGTAAGTTGTTTAATTTTGCTGGTGTTTTTCAAGTCTTCTATATCCTCGCTGAGTTTCTGTCTAATTGTTCTATCAATTGTTGATAGAAGAATGTTGATATCTTCAATAAAATTGTGTGTATATCTATTTCTCCTTTAAGTTCTAACAATTTTTGCTTCATTTAATTTTGAGTATCTGTTATTAAGTGCATAAATTTTAGGATTGATATGCCCTCTTCAAGAATTGACCCTTTTACTATTAAGAAATGACTTTCTGTAGCCCTGGTAATAATCTTCGCTTGAAATAAACTTTATTTTGTTTTAATATAGTTACTTCAGCTTCCTTATGGTACTGTTAGCATGGATGTATCTTTTTCCAACATTTTCTTTTAACCTATTTGGTTCTTTATATTTAAGTGTGTTTCTTATGATTGGCATATATTTAGATTTCAGATTTTATTTTTTAATCCAATCTGATTTTTTTTTCTTTTAATTGGGGTGTTTAATCCATTTGCATGTAATTTGGTTATCCATATGTTCAGGTTTAAGTTTATCATCCTGTACATATCCCATCTTTTCTTTGCTCTTTTTCCTTCCTTTTCTGCTATCCTTTAGATTTATTGAGTACTTTTATGATTCAATTCCATCTCCTTTGTTAACTTACCTATAACCCTTTATATTTAAAGTTAGTCATTACTTTAAGGTTTATTTTACACATCTTTCATGTATCACAGTCTCCTTTTAAGTTATATTTTGCCATTTTACATATAGCATAGGTTCTTAACTCTGCTCCAAACTGTATGAAAATGTTGGCATATATTTTGTTTCTTCATAACTTATAAGCCCACAATAAGTTGGGAATAAGTTATATTTTAAGGAAATTTGAATAATACAAAATCAATATATATTGACCCATGTACTTACCATTTCTGGCACTCTTCATACCTTTGTGTAGACCCATATTTCCTTTTGTTGTCATTTTCTTCTGCCTGAAGTACTTTCATTAACATCGTTTTGAGTATAGATCTGCTAGTGATGAATTTTTTCACCTTTTGCATGTCTGAAAAAGTCTTTATTTTGCATCCATTTTTGTAAGATTTCACTGGGCAAATGATAGTCATACTTTGTCCTTTTTTCCTCTTCAGTACTCTAAAGATGTAAATGGTGCCACTGTCATCTTGTTCATACTTTTTTTTTCCAATATGATTCTGATGACATCCTTATATTCGGTCTTTTAAATATACTATGTTGTTTTTCTCTGGCTGATTCTATAATTTTCTCTTTGTCATAGCTTTTGAGTAATTATGTGAGCACATTGGTATACTTCTTTTCATATTGCTTGTACTTGAAGATTTCTAAGCATCTTGGATCTGTTGGATTAACATTCTCATCAAATTGGGAACAATTTTAGCTATGTTTGGTACAAATGCATTTTTCTGTGCCATTCCCCCTTTAGTTCTCTACTTACACATGTGTTAAGCCTGTATGCCACTCAATATTTTCCTACAGTTTAATAATGATTTAATTTATTTTTTTTCTTTCACTGTGATCACTTCCAAAATTTCTCCAGCTATATCTTCAGGTTCACTGTTTTTATTTTTAATATTTTTATAATACTGCCTATTATATTGTTCGTTAGTGATATTGTAAGTTTAATCTCTATTTGTTAAACTTGCACCTTTTAAAAATCTTTTTCCATGTCTTTATGTATAAAGTTTTGAATAAAGAGAATACACTTTCAATAATCATTGTTAATTTTAACATTTGTGTCAGTACTGCAACAGTTTTGATTGGGTCGTTTTTCTCCTTATTATGGGTCATATTTTCCTTCTTTTCTAGGTAATATTAGATGTAATACTTTATGAATTTTACCCTTTTCTTTCCTAGGTAGTTTTCTGCAAATATTTGTAAGTTTTGTTCTTGGATTGATTTAAATTACTTGGAAACAATTTAATACTTTTGTTTCTTGCCTTTCTGTTGGGTAAAAACAGAGGAGCATTTAACCCAAGGTTAATTATTCGCCACCATTGAGGCAAGAATCTTTTGTATACTCTGCCAAAACTCTGTGAATTATGATGTTTTCTAGTCTGTCTATATGGAAAATATCCCCAGCCCTGTGACAGCTTTGGGCACTTTTACTTCTAATCCTCTCAGATATTTCTTTACTTACCCTTGAATAGTTTCCTCTAATGTATATAACCATCCATACTCTGCTACTTTGTGTGAAGATCATTCTCTAGAGCTCTCTCCTCTCCCGTAATTTGTTCTGAAAACTCTCACTGCCTTGGCTCCCCAGAACCTCAGTTCAAACTCCTCATCTCAGGAAATCTATCCAGCTCCACCTGAATTCCATGTAACTATACCTGACAATTCTCTCAAGGCCATAAGATGGGTCAATCACAGTACTCATCTAATTTATTTCCTGACTCTCAGTGATCTCTGTCCTTTATAATATGTGGCTTGTAGCTGCTTCCAATGGGAGGGTGAATCCTGTAATTCTTACTCCTGCTTGGCTGGAAGCAGAAGTCCTCAATGTATCACTGAAAATATAATTTTTTTGGTGGGGGGAGATTAATGATTATTACTAGTATTTAAGCAAGGACTTGGTATTCTTTTTTTATTACCTTTTATTTATTTATTTTTAAAACAATTTTTTGAAGTACATCATTCATACATGAATATACATAAACAATAAGTGTTCTGTAAACATTGTGAACTTACAAAACAAACATGCATAGCATCATACAGGGCTCCCACACATCACCCCCCACAAACACTTTGCATTGTTGTGAAACATTTTGTTAACAAATTATGAAAGAGCATTGTCAAAGTATTACTACTAACTGTAATTACTACAGTATTACAAAATATTACTACTAACTTATTCCCGTATACATTTTTTTAAGGATTTATTTATTTATTTTTATCAATTTTTACCCCCCCCCCATTTTTGCCATTTCTGTGTCCATTCGCTGGGCAACTCTCTGTGTCCGTTTCCTACCCTCTCTTCTCATCCTTCTCCTCCTGTCTTCACTGGGATTTGATCCTGAGAACCTACCACCTGTGACACCTTAGTTTCTGGTGTTTTGGTGCATCTCATCTTGACTCTCCCTTGGTTCACTCTCTCGTTACGTCATCATCTTGCTGTGTGGCTCACAGGGCCTGACGGCACACCTGCGCATGGGACTTGGGGGGCTCACCCACTTGCGGGACCTGACGGTGCTCCCACACACAGGGTCTGGCGGCCCGCGCACCTTCTATATTTTTCTTTTTTTTAATTTTTATCAGGAGGTCCTGGGGATCGCACCCAGGTCCCTCCATATGGGAGACAGATGCCCAACTATTTGAGCCACATCTGACCCCCTGCTGTATCTCTTAAGGTTGACCAAAGATAGCTAGAGTTATAGTAATTTCCCATACAGGATGGTCATATAATAAATCAGGCTTACTTTATCACCAGCATTCTAAAAACCAGACCTAGGGAGAAAAACTAGGTCTGGGGACACATGCATGGTTTCTAATATAGTGAATGTTTAGCCTACCCTGATTGTCACAAAATAAGGACAGCGAGACTATTTGCATTTGGTATTCTTTTGACAAAATATTCTGAATAGTTACACTTTAATGTTATTGTAGAATATTTCAAAAAGTCCAAAAACTATTATGTTATGCTCCTTCTTTCGGACTTACTTGCAATTCTTTTATGTAGCATTACTAGCATGATGATTTGCTTCTCAAATCTTTGTATGGTATTTGTGAGAAGAAAACTTTTGGCACATAAACATCACCAAATTGGCACTAAGTTTCTAGTAAGCCCAATGTCATTCATGTTTCAATAAAAGGAACCAATTCATTAGTAAGATGAAGAAGGGAGTTTTAACTCTGATCCTGATGCTGTACAAGTGACATTATCACTCTGAATTTGTCTTCTCACATATAAAATGGGTATAATTAGGTATAAAATACTATGACTTTTTTTTTTCCAGTCATTTATTTAATAATTTCATAATTTGTTCAGCTGTCTCTTTCAGAATATTCCTGCCATGGAGCTTTATATATATATATATATATATATATATATTTTTTTTTTTAAAGATTCTTAGATTACATAAATATTACACAAAAATTACAGGGAATCCCATGTTCCCCACCTCCCACACCTCCCATAATATCCCACATAAACATCTTTCATTAGTGTGGCTCATCACCTGCAATGGATATATACATCCTGGGGCTTTGCCACTAAGCATAGACCATAGTTCACATTGTAGACCACACTCTCTCCCACACAGATCTGCATGTTATATACTGATGTAAAATGGCCTATATCTGTCGTAATGTCAGTCAGGGCAATTCCCAAGTCCTGAAAAAGCACCTGTATTACAACTGCTTTTGCCTTCCCTGCCCCAAAAGCATCCAGTGGCCAATGGCTCCACCTCACTGTTGTAATTTCTTCCATTGCTTGAATCACAATATGTCTACAACAGAATACCAGTAAGTACACTCTAGTCCATAGTTCTTCCCCCAATCCTGAGAAGTTTGGGATGGTGATGTCCACTCCACCTCCAAGTAAGAGGGGGCTTATATCCCATGGATATGGTGGATGGGATTATCTTGCCTGCAGCTGCAGGCTCTCTCCATTCCCTGGGATGGCCATTGTCCATCATCGTCTCCTCACCAGGTGACTTGGGTGAGTCCATTGAGCTGTACAGTAGGAGTTGCAGCTCCACCGAGATTCCGGGCACAGCTGGCACATGGGCAGGCCTGAGTCTCCAGTCTCTGGAAGTACACCTACAAACTCCGGCATCACATATAGGTTTGAATAGAAAGGACTGATGGACCATGTCCAGGGAGGACTTTTTGAGTCCAACTCTGTCAGTCTCAGGAGCACAGATGCCAAAGTAGAGCCCACTGATAACGCATCAATCTCTGGAGCTATGCCCTCTTATATAGGACCTGGGTTTCTCCAGAGCCCTTAGGAGCCCTTCTGTGTGGGGTGATATACACTTTGGTGTTCTACGAGATCCTACTGAGTTGTGCGTAAGCGTTACCTCTGGGATGACCATCCGACTCTCTTTGAAGTCTCTTAGCCACATGAGCTCATTTGTCTTTACTTTTTCCCCCTTTTATTCAAGGTCCTTTTCCAGTTGTATTGCCAGTTGGCACTTGGTATTAATCCCTCGTTGCCAGGGAGGCTCATCCCTGGGAGTCATGTCCCACACTGGGGGGAAGGTAATGCATTCATATGCTGAGTTTGGCTTACAGAGAGACCACATTTGAGCAACAAGGAGGCTCTCAGGTGGCAACCCTTAGGCACCCCATAACAGTAGGCTAAGTTTCAATTACAAGAGCAAAGACTCGTAAGGCTAGTCATCAATAACAAGAACCCATCAGTGGACCATCCTCCCTTGCCAGACACTGCCCCAGCACTCGGGGTACTGTTGCCACTCCCTTGGAGAATGTGACAGAGCTCTACAGGCTGGGAATTCAGTATTCCCTCATTTATTGTCTACCCACTGTGACCGTGCCCCACCCCTTGATTATTTGAACAATTTTATATATCTTTCATATATATTCAGGTGAACTTCCTCCCATGAAACCCCCATCCCAGACACCCCCCACCAATGATCCTCTCCTGCCCCCTCTGTAACCCTTCTGTGATACAAACCTTCCTTGAAGATGAAGCCCATATAATAGCCAAATACAATTAATAGGAAAATGAAATAATAAAGATAAGTTTAAATATAAGAGATAAAATACATGGCAACTTTAAAAAAATACTAGAAATAAAATAAAATTAAAGGATTGGGATATTCAAAAAATGGGAAAAAACAAAAAAATTTTAAAAAGAAAATTTTTTTAACATTTTTCCTTTTATCACTGCATTATTGGGTGTTCAGTCTGTACTGTGGCACCTGCCTCCTCTCACTCCCCAGTGTCTCCTGAATTTTCATTTAATTTCCAAGAAGTTTTAGGTCACAACAAAGTCACACACAGAATACTAGAGTCTCTCATATATCCAACCTCCTTCCCCTTTCCTCACCCCATATTAAAACCTTTTTTATGTGGATGGTAGCATTGTTATAACTGTTATACAGATGATGAAACATAGCTACTAAACATTGTCAATGGTTTTGGAGTAAGAAAATGCTCTAATATTGATTGTGGTGATGAATGGACAAATCTGTGATTATACCAAAACCCACTGAATGTACACTTTGGATGGACGGTATGGTATATGAATATATCTCAATAAAATTGCTTTAAAAATGGAAAAAAATAGTATTTAAAGGATTATATGATGTAATAAAGGATTAAAATGTATTGGAAAAAAAATTTGTTGTCATTTCTATAGTGGCTTTATCATTCTTAAGCCAATTAATGGATAAACCAACTCAAGTACATCCACACAGTATATCCTACTCAGAAATTTAGGGGATGAATCACAGATACATACAACAATATGGATGAATCTCAAATTCATTTTGCTAAGAGGAGGAAGTTAAAAAATTTAAATTGAATTTTAATTCAATTTAAATCACATTCTGTTAAAGACAAAACTATACAAACAAAAAGCAGAACAGTGGTTTCCAATGTCTGGGGGTGTGAGAAGGGTTGAACTATAAAGGGACATTAGGGACTATCTTGATTTTCATGAGGTTTCTCTAATGTATGTGTTTAAAAAAACTTACACTCTAAAATAAAACTTGTGAATTTTAATCTATTTAAATCATATCTTAATAAAATAGATTTTAAACAAACAGACAAACAAAAATACTACGACTTCTAATATAGACCATTGTACAAAATGGATTGTTGCAAATCTTTTCATAATAGGTCATGTGAGTTGGATAGGAAAGAAAATTTGGGATGATAGTGTATCTGACAGACAATTATGACAGAAATTAGTGTATTAGGGAAATAGTAAGTAACTATATGGCTGAGAGTATCTAGCAAGGGAGAGGAATGAAAAGGTAGAAAATATAAGAATTTAACTATGAAGTGTCTGTAATAATACTCATATTAACATTGAGGGTTCTTCTTGAAGCCCAGCTACTTCCAATATGTGAAAAGAGACTTATTCTTGAAGCACATAGAAAATAATCTATAAATGAGGGCAACAAAATGATAAGAAAAAGAATATAAAAGATTAGAGTTGTATATATATATAGCTTTTTTTTTTGTTTTGAATTGTAGTCCTTTCCTTTAAGGAAGATACATATTATATAATATGCACATATTTTTCTTCATATTTTTATATACTGTGGATTTAAGTACAAGGTGCCTTGGAAGTTAGTTTCTACCTTTCGTTATTCATTACATTTTGTGTTTTTTGATATGTAAATTATGAAAAAAAGCATATTGGCTTGTATAATGTATTTTGTTTAATTAAAAGTAATGCACATGGTATATATATTTTTCTTTTCATGGCACTAATTGTTGAAATAAAATTTTATTAATATAAACATACGTATACACTTAAATTAATATATGATAGATGATGTATGGTGTACGATGTATTATATTTGATACACACAATAACATAAAATAATATATATAATTCTTAATAGACAATAGAAACCAACCTTTTGAACTCAACAATGAGAATGAACTTAATTCACTCATTTTTTAAAAAAATAGGACACTTTTCCTTGGTATCCCCTTTCATTCTTTCAAAGAATATGTTAAAGGACTCTCCAATTATTTGCTTTTTTATGAACTTAGAGTCATTTTAAAATCCTTCCAGAATACCAAGAGAAGTACTTTTTTATATATAGTGGGTACTTGAGAAATCAAGAACTAAGAATCAGTTACAGCATAATTTTATTCCTTCACTTTGCTCTTTGAAGCTGGAAATTTAAGCATCTTAGAAAGGTATTCTTGAGTTTAGCTTACTATAATTGGGGAAGTCAATTGGTAAAACTTTGGTCTCTGATTGGAAGGACTTTGGTCTCAAGCCAAATTTAATTATCTGTTTCCCCTTCCTCTTCCCTTATAGATCAAAAGCCTATTTTTAATTTATTCTAAAATGGATGTTTTTGATTACTATTTTATCTTAATTTATAAAGATTTTCATGTGCAACTCAATATCAAACTTCTAACAAAACATTTTGTTTTGAATTTAAGAGATATATACACATGCACACATTTTTATTGATATGTTCATGTAGTACAGGTGTATCTATGTGAGTACAAGTTTGATTTTAGCTTCGGAACTACAATTCATGGAGGTCAAGTTTGAGTTTAATTTTGAATAAAGAATCAGTATCAATTTAATTTTTTTAAACTACACAGACTACATTTTCTAATCCCTTGACTTGATCTTAATGATTTGTTATACAAATTAAAAATTTGTCACTAAAATAAAACAACTTGCTAAAACTATAACATACTGGAAAAGGAAAAGAATGAGGCAAAGCTTGTCAAAATCATGACCCAAAGTGGATAGCAAGCTATTTTTTTTCATATTTTGTACTTGAAGAAAAATGCAAATATGGCAAGTATTGGTTTCTCTCCTTGCTTTAAAGATTTTAATACATTTTTTGGTGGGGAAAAACACAATTTTTTTTTGTTCCAAACATCTATCTCCCTAATGGGTAAAATGAGTTACATATAGAAAAACTCCGGTCATCCAGGGCTACTCAACATACGCATCTGTGGCAGCATTGCATTGTCTATCAATGTGGTTTGTCCATTTTAGGAATACTGACAATTTAAGGGAGGAAACATCAATGAATAAGATGAGAAATATCAGAAACTCTAGAGGTTGAAGGTTGGACCTAATCTGAAGTTTGTAGAAATAATTATTCCAGTCTAAATCTTTGCTTTTATCTTTATATACCAAACAATGGAGTATGGGGAAAAAATGGTAAAATTAACTTGTTCAGAACTTGATTTTTAAGTACTTAATAAATAGCCGTGCTATAACAGGCAAAAACCAAGTTTCAATATATATGTTTCCTCAGGGCTCCCGGGGACCTCTGGTAAAGATGAAGTTCACCATGTAGTTGGCATCTGAATTTTATTTTTGCCTTCTTATTCTTTAGCAAAATTTATTAGTTTATTTGAATCTAACAAATTCTACTGTCTTTGAAAGTTCAACAAATGCTGTTTTGTTTTGTTTTTTGTATGCACAAAAAAGTATGTGAAACATAGGTGGTTAAATAAATAGTATTTGAAATTGATGTGGGCCCTGTACTGTGAGGTTTATTTAAGAAATCAAAATAAACCAGTAATAAAGATCACAATGCAATGGGTAAATTGCTTATTAATTTTGTTAATAGATTTTAATGAATGAATTTGTTTGTATAATATACAATATGTTTTGAATGAAAGTGGTTTTATATGGTAATTAAAGTTAGAGGTATCTATCACAGTATGAAGGATTATTTATCTTCAGATTGTCCACCAATTCATAAATGCCCTCTACCTGTTTTAAGCAGCTAAATTAGTAATGTAATGTGTCTATAGAGAAATAAAAATTATTAATTGATGGAAATAGAAATATTGCAAGCCACATCTCTCAGTAACCATGGTGGCTTCATCAATACCATTTTAAAGGATTAATCAGAAATTGAAATACAGCCATCATCTCTACAGTCATTGGTTAAGCTCATATCATTTACATTAGAAATGTTAAACTTGACAGGAGTTTCTTTCACTTATTTAAAATATTTTGCCATTTCAAATTATTTTACTTATTTAAACTATTTTCCTTCTTGAACATTTTTGTTCAAATATTATATGTAATCATTTCATATTTCCATCAATAAGAACATCCTTTAGAAACTAACATCCAAAATTTTCCTTCAGAAAATTTCAGTTCTTCAAGGTAGGAGACTTTGTTCCCAATTTGAACACAGCCATCACTTGGACTGCAAAAGATAAGCAGTTATTTAGCTGCATAATAAATAAGTTATTTATTTTCTTAATGAGTAAAATAATGAACTCAGATCAGTGATAGGTCAATTTATTCATGAAAATGGTCAAGCAATGCAGATCTTATTATGTATCATACATTGTTAGAGATAAGAATCATCTCTTTGATCTGATAATTGTTTTACCCATTATGCCATTAGGCCTGGACCTTGAGATTCAAAAGTTAAAAAAAAAAAGCTCTCATGTTTTCTTGTGAAATAGATCTAAGCTGACCTCAAAGATATTTTGTTGCTGTGATGGTGCCATCTATAGGGCAGAATTTCTCAAGCTGTGTTAAATGATCACTTTATTTATATTTAATATTTCATTTCTAATTCATTGTTAACTGATATTTTGTTACATACAGTAAAAATTACTTACAAAAAGATGAAATGAACAAAACAAAAACATAACACAGTGCAAGCCCAGTTTTGAAGTTTAAAGATTCAGTAGACATAGTGTCATATTTAAATAACTGTAATCAGAACAATCATAGCATATGTATAAATAATTTTTAATGTCTATATTGCTCATTGAAAGTGTATGAATAAGTGATTAAATGTGAAAAAATATTTCCTATTAAATATTTTGTTGCACAGTGTGAATGCATTCTGTTTATATCAATGTTCACAATTTTTATCTTGCCGATTAACTTCTCTAATCTAGGTTGTATTGACAATTATGGTATTCTCAGGAGGTATGTATAACTGAGTTGTTTCTATTTAATTGTACAAACACTTCTTGTAGAGTAACTAGTCTCTCAGAAGCAGGTCAATAGAAATGGAAAGAGATTTTTTTAAAGCAATTTAAGCAAGCTCAGGGTAAATTTAGTGTGACTACACTAAATGAATTTACACTAAATGAATTTACAAATTCATCTTAAATCCCCCATCCATCACTAAAGTTATACTTAAATTTAAATTTAAATTAGCTTTCAATTAAATAAATTATTTTATTAGTCTTTACATGTTTCATACTTTTATTTTACATTTTGGCATTTGGAAAACTAACTTTAAAGCTTCACACATTGTAATATGGTGTGACTGGGACATCTTGTACAAACAGGTCTGCTGATCACATTCTAAGTTGTGTCAAGGCCAATTGCTAGGAAAGTTTCTAAACATTCAATTTTCTGTTTTTTTTTTTTTTAATATATTTTTTATTTATTTTTAAAAGATACTTAGATTACACAAATTGTTACAAAGAAAAAATAAGGAATTCCCTTATGCCCCACTCCCCAGACCTCACACTTTTCCCCACATGAACAACCTCTTTCATTAGTATGGTACTTTCATTGTAATTGATGAACACATTTTGGAGCATTGCCACTAAGCATGGACCATAGTTTACATTGTAGTTTACACTCTCTCCCACTCAATTCTTTAGGCTATGTCAGGATATATAATGGCCTGTATCTGTCACCACAATGCCATCCAGGTCAATTCCAAGTCCTGAAATTGCCCCCATACTACACCTCTTTTTCCTTCTCCCTAACTCAAGCACATCAATTGGCCACTGTCTCCACATCAATGATATAATTTCTTCCATTGCTAGAATCACAATAAGTCTATAGTAGAAAACCAGTAAGTCTACTCTAGTCCATATTTTATTCCCCAATCTTGAGGATTCTGGGATGGTGATGCCCACTCCACCTCTAATTGAGAGGGGACTTTGATTCCATATGGTTCATGGATGGGATTCTCTTGTTTGCAGTTGTAGACTCCCTCGGTTCCTTGGTGTGGTGGTTGTCCATCCTAACCTCCCCATCAGCTGTCCTGGGTGAGGCCAACGAACCGGAAAGTTGGTGCTGCAACTCTGCTGAGGCTCAGGGCCCAGCCGGCACATGGACTGCCCAGAGATTCAAGTCTCCTGGACTTAAACCTGCCCACTCCAGCCCCAGCTATAGGTTCAAACAAAAGGGACAGAGGAGGCATGTGTAGAGAAGTCACATCTGAGTCCAACTCTGTCACACTCAGGAGCACAATCTCCAAAGTAGGGCCCACTGGCAAGGCACCAAACTCTGGATCTATCCGCCATTACCGCAGGACCTGGGTGTCTCTGGAGCCTTCAGGAGCCCCACTGTTTAGGGTAGTGTCCACTTTGGCCATCTATGAGATCCTGCTGAGATGTGCATAAGCGTTACCTCTCTGGTGACTTTCGATTTTCTTTACTTAAGACTTCAGGGACTGTTAACAAGCAGTTCATGGTCTCTATCAACAATCCACTAATGACACTTTGAGTAGCACTACTCTAGGGTATAATAGCTCTTAAAAGATTTAGATAAGCTTTATGGGAATCACACGTTTTAAAGTATTATTACTACTCTGTGACCAATAACAGAGGCTCTTATTGTCTTACAATGCCTCAACAAGACTAATTGACATATGTCTCTGTGTCTATGGATATTTTTAAATGTTAACTTAGTTTATCTAATTTAAATTGAATTGACAACAGTGTTATTCTCAAAGGATATGATTCTGTCTAAGTATGCCAAGAATAAGTATATTATTTCACTTTTCTAGGTCATAAATTAAGAAATATTATAATAATCCGTCCATAACCTCAAAAGAGCTCTGAATAGATTTGTGTCTTAATCTTATTAGCTCCTCTCAGCAAGGAGGGAGGAGAGAAAACAAAGAAGAATTCAACCAAAATTACTAACAGCCCCTACCAATTTAAAAAATATATATCAAAGAATGGCCTCTGGCTTTACCAAGTTCACATTCTCTTTCATATAGTGAAGGCAACCAGTAGGATAGTCGAGAGACTGAAATGATGATGCATGGTCACGTGTTTTATTAATACGTATTGCAAGGGCCTTAGGAGGTTGATAGGCATGTGAAGCACACAAAATGCTTCTTAATATGCAAGATAATCATGCATCTTTTATTTACAATGTGCATCCCAATGTATAATTTCTAATCAAATTCTTAGAAAACTTCACCTCAGTCCTCTACTAGGTGAAGTACTTTTTGCCCCAAATACTTTATTTCATTTGCTTATTTAAATCCCACTAGAAAGAGGAGAAGAGTGGTAACTTAGTATTAATCACACTCAAAAATGTCCATGCCACAATTCATTTTTATTATATATATATATTATTAGAGAAATTGTAAGCTTACAAAACAATCATGCATAATGTGCATAATTCCTGTACATTGCCTCTCCACCAACACCTTGAATTGTTGTGGAACATTTGTTACAGACTATGAAAGAACGTCATCAAAATATTACTAATAAGTTGCTTACTTTTAGTATATTGTTCCATATACTCCCCTATTATTAACCCATGTATTAATATTGTTATAGTTCATGAGACAATGCTTTCATATTTGTACTATTAACCACAGTGTATCATTCACCACATGGTTCACTGTGTTATACAGTCCCAGGTCTTTTACAATCCATATAAACTGTACACTCAGTGGCTCTCACTTTCACCACATGGTTGTGCAGTCATAGTCTCAGTAAATTTTGGGATATTTTCCTTAGTCCAAAAGAAAACATTCCATACCTCCTATTATTGATCCTTAGCATTGATAAAGTATATTCTTTGAAAATGATGCAAGAATATTATAATATGGCTGTTAACTGCAGTCCATAATTTACATTCATTGTATTTTTCCCATGTATCACCATATTCTTACCACCTTGTAATAGTGATGTACATTTGTTCTAGTTCATAGAAGAATATTCTTGTATTTATACTATTAACCAAAATCCTCATCTGCTACTGGGTTCACTATGAGATTCAGCCTCTAGATTGTTTTTTTTTATTATTATTAGCTTTCTTTCAGTTGACATTTATGTCCTTAGACTACCCCTTTCAGTCACAATCACATTTATAAACCAATCATATTAGTTATACTAACTATAATGTGTTACCATGGACTCTATCCATTCTCATACATTTACAGTCAAACAGATTAAGAATTCTACATATATTAATCATCAGTACCCCTTCTCAGCCCTCAGTTTTGAATGACATTCTTGCCGCATATAACATTCTTGGCTGGCAGGTTTTCTCTTTCATTTTCTTAATTATACCATGACACTGTCTTCTTGCCTCCATGGTTTCTGGTGAGAAGTCAGTACTTTTCATATTGGGCAGCCCTTGTGTCTGATGAATCACTTTTCTCTTGTTGCTTTCAGAATTCTGTCTTTATCTTTGGCATATGACATTCTGATTGGTATGTGTCTCTGAGTATGTTTATTTGGATTTATTTGGATTATATACATTGTGCTTCTTGAACACAGATATCAATGTCCTTCAACAGAGTTGGGAAATTTTCTACAATTATTTCCTCAAACATACCTTTCTGACCCTTTTCTGTTTTCTTTTCCTTCTGTGACACTTATAACAAATATGTTTGTACATTTCTTGCTGTCATTTAGTTCCCCGAGACCCTTTCAATTTTTTCCATTCTTTTCCTTATCTGTTCTTTTGTGCATTCACTTTTGGAGGCCCTGTTCCAAGCTCACCGATCCTTTCTTCTGCCTCTTCAAATCTGCTATTATATGCCTCCAGTTTATTTTTAATTTCATTTATTCTGCCTTTCATTCCCCTAAGCTCTGCTCTTTTTCTATATATGCTTCCAAATTCTTTGTGCTTACCCAATATCTTCTTACAATCCTTAATCTCTTTATTCATCCCATTGAATTTATTAAGGAGTTTTCTTTGAATATTGTGATTAGTTGTCTCAACTCCTTTATTTCATCTGGAGATTTAGTTTGTACCTTTGACTGGACCATATCTTCCTGTTTCTTGGTATGGCTTGTAATTTTTTGTTGGTGTCTCGGCATCTGATACACTTGATGTATTTATTCTGGGCTAAGTTTTTCTCTTTAGTCTAGGACTTTAACTTGATTGGCTTTTTTCTAAAGCCCCTCTTGACACTTGGTTCAACTTATTTGGAATTTGATAATGGCTTGTGTTTAGCCAATCTGAATTTTCAGCTCTATTTCATGTGTTTCTTGCCCTTCCGCCCTTGCTGGGGGTGGCGTAGGAACCAAGGATATGTAAGCCATGGAGGCTGAAGCTACCTGCATTGCCCCAGGAAACAATGAAGCTTCTTCCACCTTTCTTCCCTACCAGGCATGGCGATGGAACCAGAGCAGTGTGCAGTAATCCAAGTCATGCAAGCCAAGGCCTTCTGTAGTTGCCTAGAGGCTGCTGAAGCTCTGCTCTCCTTCCAACAGAGCCACAGGTATGGGCAATAACTAAGTGGTGTGGACCAAAACTGACTGCAGTTGCCCAGATAGACTGATGAAGCAAAGGCACTGTGCTTCCTTCTGCCCTGTCAGGTGTGGCGATGCACCACAGGTATGCCCAACAATCTTGTCTGTGTGGGCTGAAAGCACCTACAGTTGCCCAGAGAGGCTGAGGAAACACAGCCCACCTCTCCTGTCTCATTGGGGGCAGAGATGTAGCCACATGGGTGTCCATCAAAATACTCAGTGCAGGCTGAAAGCTATGACAGTTGCCTGGAGAGGCTGGTGCAGGTCTCCCTAGCTACCTCCCTGCTAGAGGCTGTGCTGGAACCCAGACGAGGGAGGCAATTTGATCTGGGTGAGAAGAAGCAGGCTCCTACCTTCACTGTGATTTTCAATCATACCCACTTCCCCTCATGACAGGGCCAGAGGTAAAATGGAGACTACTGACCTCTTTCTGACTTGGACAGGTTTAAACTTTAGCTGTTCTTAGGATTATGCTTTAGCCAGCCATATTTACTAATCGGTAGCTAAAATTAGTGCCCAACCATCTCTTCCTCCTGTTTTTTTTTTTGAAAAATGGAGCTTTCAATTCCAGCACTGGAATAGCTTCCCAGGCATCTTGCCCTACCAATGGGTGATGGGCACCAGCCTCAATGGCATGGAGTGCCCTATTCATGAACCTTCACTCTGATGGGCAGTTTCCTCCTTCTCTTCTTCCAAGGATGTTGTAGAATGCTCTTCTGGACTCTCAGCACCCCCCCCCCCAAACAGGTGATTTAGGCAACTCTGGCTGATTACATACTGCACTGTAGGATGAGATGACTTTTGGAGCTCCCTACTCTGCCATCATATTGCCCCTCCTCCACACTTCATTTTGGAGTTGCAAAAGTGTAAATTTTCAAAATATTTCCCTCAATTCCCTGTGCCTTCCAGTATATAATCAAGCAAGGACTCTCTCTAAATCTACTTATTATGTTCATTTTTACATGTAGAATATACATATATTCATGATTAAAAGTTAAGTGTAGATATTATACATACATATAACTACATCATTATATATACTTATATCTATATCGATATAGATAAAGACACTGTCACAATTATAGATATAGACTTAGGTATATAGATATATAGAAATACACAGATACAAATATAGATATATATAAATAAATATATGTATTTAACGAGACACATTTAATTGCCCTAGTATAAAAAACAGCCTTTCTGGACAATAATGGACATCAAGATCAATTGGGAGGTAGAAATATACCTTTTTAATCTAAAAGTCATGCATGATGAATGAGAAAACATGAAGAATTAAATTTCCAAATCAGAATCATACAAATCAGTAAGCTTCTCATGTATCAAGGATACAAATAATAGCAAGGTACTTGTAAAGCAGGGAGAGCAGCAGGGATCACCCACAGTGCTCTATGGGGCCTTTGCTGCTGTATTAGGATGTACTCTGGCCAATATTTATAAGTACATTCTTTAAATAATATATACAGCTTCAGAAAAATAATATATACAGAAAAGAGACGTTTTGTTCATGCAACATCTGCAATTTTTAAACATATATTTACATAGCTTTTATGACATTTTCTACAAACCCATCCTCCATAAATCTAGATTCTAGGTTTGTTTGCCATATGCAAACTTACTCAGACTCGGCAAATCCGACTGAAAGCATTACATAGAAAAACCTCTTGCTAGCAAATACCATTAGTGTGTTTGCCGGTAGATCTATCATTAGCATGTTTACAAATAAACTTGTAAAAATGACAGATCAACTTCTTTTTTCCAATGTGTTTCCCTCATAATAAAAAAGAATGGTTTGCAGATCTGTTGGTTTCTCATTGAGAACCTATGAAAAAGTTTGAACCAAATATATGAATTTCAAAAGATAGTAAATGAATAATATTAAAATCAAATTGGCAAAGATATTTAAATAATTGAATTGAATAACTGATCCTCTATCATTTCTGTTCAAATAATGACTTTATTCATGCACACATATATACATACTCACAACCATTTCAGATCTTCTAAGATGAACACATGAGAAACATAAGGAATGGAAAATGCAATAATTTTTTTCCTGAAACAGGAAATTAAAGAAATTAAATAATGAATTAATTTTTAAAAATGAATATTTTGATATGACTGATGAAAGATGAAATTTAAAATTGTAATGTTTGATACTAAGTAATTTTAACATAAAAAAGATTAGTAAAAACTACTGACACATTTATATGTGGATACTTAATTTTATTTTTTATTATAATCATATTAATTTGGTTGAATATAAATACAACAGTTAATATTAATAAATAATATATCATTATATTTTAGTACTATATCTATGTTATTCTTGGCAATTGATTTAAATTCCATAGAAAAGATCAACTAAGTTTTCCCCAAATAGTTTCCCAAAACCCTCTTTTCCTCTAGATCCAAATAACTGATTATCTGCTTCAAAATCAATTGGGTTCAAGTAAAATGCATGTATCTAATATCAGAGATATTGAATTAAATTTTTGTTGTATTTAGAAAACCTGCATTTAAGCAATCTTCAAATGTGTATTTTTTCACTCTAAATTAGGCAAATCATTACCATGGACTCTAATAATAAATCAGAATAATGCCATGATACTATAAGCTAGTAAAATCATACACCAGTTCTGAAGACTGAATGAGATAATACATGTAAATGTCATGCCATAGTCCTTGGCCATTGGTGAATATTTTTAAAATCTGTTCCAATATATTCTTCTCAAAATTATTAAAAATATTTTGAAAGCATTTAAATGAAAATGTCCTTTAACTGAAAGGTCATATTTTGACAATATCAATTTAGCAGAATAATCACTTTATTTTGAATGTGGAGATGGGAAAATTTACACTACACACCCATTTAAACAATAATTCAGAATCAAGAGTTGAAAGGGTGACTATAATATAAAACTTTATCAGGAAATGTGAGAAAAAATAAAAATAAGTATAATCTACTCCTTCATCAAGTGCTTGATTAGCCTGGAATATTTTACTTCAACATTTCAAGAAAGAGTGAACAGAACTGGAAATGTGAACAAACAAAACAAAAGTGATGAAGATATTGTTGCAACTTCAAAATAGACAAAATTCAGAAGATTAGGACCATACAGCCTGGAAAGGTAAAAGCTGAGTGGAAATACAGTTTAAAGTATATTATAAAGTAAAGATTCTCATTAAGTAAGAGGTAACCAGACTACTAGAAAAGAAAGGCATTCATTAGAGCAGAGAGGCAATTTTGCAACAAATAAAATAAGCCTAGCAGGTAATAAATATATTTTTCCTGCATTCAAATATCAAAGTATGAAAACACCTGAATGGGATTTAGACATAAGAGTGGTTCTCAGAATGTTGAGAGGAATTTAAAGATATTTGCCATATACCTTAAATTCACAGTGAATATGGTGGTATAACATAGGATAATCAATAATTAATAAAGTGACAAAAATTTTTACATTGTTTCCCTAAGAGAGAAATATCAATGAATTAGATATATCATAGCTTTACAAAAAACTATCCTGGCCTTTTGCCCTGTTTAAAAATAGTAAAAATATAATTCTAAAGGTCTTTATTTTCTTTGAATTAATAGGCATTTTCTATAGTTTTCTAATCAAATAATTTTCCAGTCACTATTGACATATTTCCACATGGTCGGATAGTAACATAATTATTTGTTTATCATTTGCTCATTTGGTATCAATTAGGACAACTAAAAATTAAGAACTATTTAGTTGCTCAAAAAAAGTACCTATGATCCAAAATCTTTTGAAGGAAGGAAGGAAGGAAGGGAAGGAGGGAAGGAGGGAGGGAGGGAGGGAGGGAGGGGAAAGGAATGCAGTTAGTGTCATTTAAATATTGAATACATTTACAAGAACTGCTACATGTAATGATGATGTGATTTTCAGCTGGGTGCAATGGTTTTCTTTATTTTAAAAGCTCACCATGAAAAAGTAAAGGCAAATGAGTTTACATGGCTAAGAGACTTCAAAGTGAGTCAGGAGGTCATCTCAGAGGTAACGCTTATACACATCTCTGCAGGATCTCATAGACGGCCAAAGTAGTTACTACCCCAAATAGTGGAGCTTCTGAGGGCTCTGGAGACACCCAGGACCTATGGTCAGGGCAGATAGCTCCGAAGTTTGGTGCCTTGCCAGTGGGCCCTACTTTGGAGTTTGTGTTTCTGAGTGTGATAGAGTTGGGCTCAGTTATGACTTCCCTACACATGGCTCATCTGTCTCTTCTATTTGAACCTATACTTGGAGCTGGAGTTTGCAGGTATACATCCAAGAGACTGGAATCTTTGGGCTGTCCATGTGCCAGCTCGGCCCGGAGCCTCAGAAGAGTTGCAACACCTATTCTCCAGTTCATTGGACTCACCCAGGACAACTAACAAGGAGGTGAGGATGGACAACCACCATATCAAGGAAACAAAAGAGCCTCTAACTGCAAGCAAGAGAGTCCCATCCATCGTCTGTATGGGATCAAAGCCACTCAATTAGAGTTGAAGTGGACATCACCATCCCAGAATTCTCAGGATTGGGGAATGAACTATGAGCTAGAGTGGACTTACTGGTATTCTACTATAGAATTACTGGGATTCTAGCAATGGAAGAAATTACAACATTGATGTGGAAGCAGTGGCCACTGGAGTCTCTGAGGGCAGGAAGAGCGAAAAACAGGTATAATACAGGGGCATTTTCGGGACTTGGGAATTGTCCTGAATGACATTGCAAAGACAGATATAGGCCATTATATATCTTCCCATAACCTACAGAATTGTGTGGGACAGAGTGTAAACTACAATGTAAACTATAATCCATGCTCAGTGGTAATGCCCCAAAATGCATTTATCAATTGCAATGAATGTACCACACTAATGTTTATGGGGGAAATGTAGGAGGTATGGAGAGCGGGGCATATGGGAATCCCTATATTTTTTTGTAACATTTATGTAATCTAAGTATCTTTAAAAAAATAAAAATATATATTAAAAAAAGAATAATAATGAAAGCTCACCACTTAAAACATATGGCTGCATGTATTCATGTCATCTGTCACTAGGAATAATCTAATATTATGGACTCTATTATTGTTTTCACCCTCCATAATAAAAATATATAATCTAATCATGCATCCTGTGAAGAATATTGGAGGAGTCCAAAAATATTTCAGATTATGAAGAAAAGAAAAAACCAGTTGTAGTTCAGTACCTGATTTCTTACATTCAAAAAACTTTGGAATGTTCTAAAAGCTGAAATGCAAGACGTATCATTCTCTGACACCCAGAGCTATTAGATAAAATGATTAAATCCTCATCAATCACTCCATGTGCAGCAATAACAATGCCAGTGAACCAGAGCATTGTTACAAGATTAGTGCTTCCTGCTTTGAGAGTAAACATCTCTGCTTTACCTCATTTATTTTTCATAACTCCTGCCTTTGACTCAGCATTTAGGAAGCAGCAGAGTATTTTCTGACAATGTTCTATGTCATTTAAGTATTATGATTTGAGGTCAAAAAAGTGTATAATAAATTTGACTCATTTCTCAGGTTTTATAATACTAAAGTATGTGAAGAGCTTAATAAATTAGAAGCAGTTTGGGAAATTATGAAGCTGACTTTGATTAATCCTTGTTATTTATGCACTTAAAACTTACTCTTAAATCCACAGAATTTCTTCTTAATCATAAAATATGTTAAGATTTATTTTCTTCCCTGGCCAGCTACTGGGGACTATCCAATGATCTACATGCCATCTTATCTATTTTAATGTGGAAAATGGAACTATGGGTAATATATAAGGAAGTAAACAAAGACACAAAAATTACTCAAGATTTTCCAAATGTGAATCTGCTGGCAAGTGTTATTGAACACTTTCAGTCAGGGTTGCACAGGAAATGCAAACTGCTCTAAGTACATCTAGCAGAAAATGATTGAACCCAGGGATTTGGATGTTTCTATAATCCTTGGAAGTGATAGAGGACAGCAAATTAGAAAGGTATGGTTAGAGCTTTGGCTTTTAGGTAGTACCACCACAGCGGCTACCCAAAGGTAAGAAAAACATCAAGGGAGGGTGACTGAGAGGTAAAATATTTTCAGGCCAGCTCTGGCCAGTACTCACATCTCTCAGAGTATTTCTGTCTTTCTGCAGTACTTGAAAGATAGTATTAGCCTCCATTCCATTTTCACAAAAGTGCATCTAATAGTCAAATTTAATTGGCATCTAGTATCCTAGCTAAAATTTAATCTGGATTTTTTTTTCTGTATCGTCCTTGAATAGAAGGAAAGTTAAATGAAGTTGAGAGAGTCAATCCAAGTTTCTTGCACAAATACCTACAGAAGCATTCAGAAAGCTATACTCTCTTGAATAGAGAGGCACAAGAGTAGAAAATGAGCACTTCTCATTCCAGACTTTTCTCATCTCAAGGTGATTCCCAATGAACTCACTTTCCTGTCTGGGGCTATTTGCTTTCTTTCCTTTTTCTTTTTATTTATTATACAATCAGCATAAGAAGCTTGACAAATTAGCACACTAGTGCCAAAACTAATAACTTTTTGAAATTTTGATGAAAAACACGGGATTCAAAATTGGAAGACTCATGTATCACCCTGACTTTGCATTAATTTGCTTTTTGAACTTAAGCAGTTAACTCTATCTCTTTAGAACTAAATTATTTTATGATTCAACGCATAGTACTAGAACCTACAGGGTTCTACCAGTAGCTGGAGGAAAACTGGAGAGGTTAGAACACTGTACAACAGCCTACACTCTTAACCGGCTTACCATCTAGGGCACAGCATGCAGAATACAATCAGTGATTACACTGAGAGGAGTACAACCTGAGGAGGGTGACATTTTCAGTCTAAGAATTTGGGAGGGGTTACATTTTGAAAGTACATTCAGTGAAAACTAACTACATAGATAAAAGGTGAGAAAGCTAGAAAAAGGTCACAAGAAATTCCGTCTCTCAAAGAGTTTCCTCCTATAAACATATAGGTTTATGGCCAAATTTGATTTATTCTTTGATTCTCAATATATGAACATTTTTACAGTAAGACTTTCTCTGATGTCCAAAATTAAATAGTTTAACTCTCTGGTTAAAAAATTTTCCAAACATCTCTTTCTTCCTCTTTTTAAACATTCTGACTCACCAGACCCTAAGCTTTTGCGGGCATGGACAGAGTTTGCCTTTTCTGCATTCCCAGCTGCCCAAACATCCTGCCATGCTTCATACTCTGTACTTGAGAAAAACTTGTTAAGTCTTTGTTTGACTGCGAATGAGGCCTTTTTGACTTTGCTTTTCTTTGCATGGCAAAAGCATAGGCTACCGAGTGATGGTGGTAGGAAGAGATGGAAAAGGAAACATGTCTTGTGAAAAAAGTTAAGGATGTAAATGTTATTTAGTAGGCAAGGGAAGGCTTGCAAGATTTTTAAGCTGCAGGAAGTGATTCTATATGATATATGCATAACAGGGTGGCTGGTGGAAAAAGTATTGATTTATTAACTTCTTTGTATGTTTAAATTGAGGGAATTGGCATTTGTGGACTGTTGACAGTTTCAGCTTCTGGGGGAAGAGAATAAATTACTTCTGGAAAAATATTCCATGGTTTTGGGAAAAATTACCACAGTGGACCTTTTCTTAGACTAATTTAAAGCAAGTACCCGTGCATTATTCTTGACGACAAGTGAGATGTCATTGTAAATCTGAATTTGGAGGAAGAAGACTGAGAGCTACTAATGTGCTTTGTTGAGAAACATATATTAAGTTTGACTTTAGCCAGTCTGTGCTTTTGAAGAATTAGAGGGACGTTTTTCATAATTTTGCCTTAGGCCAGCCATGTTGTACCCCCCTCATGATATTATTCAGATGTTAAAAAATCTAGACTTTGGCAAATACACTATCAGCAACTCTAATTATTTTTTTCTGGTCACCCACTTGGGTGTTGGGGTATTTCTTCTGTAGAACATGTATCCTCATTTGTGATCATTCTGGTGTAGAATATGGATCTTTTATCTGGGAAAGAGAGGATGCTCTTACTTTTGAAGTCCCAATAATTTGTAAACTTGGACTCTAAGTATAAAGAATCTAGAAATTTTCTTGATCTGCTGTCACATGGAAATCTAATAGAATTGAGGCAGGTATGCTGAGGCTGAGTTGTAGGGCTTGGTAAACCAGGGAACCCTGGATATAGAGTTAGCTGTAGTTCGTTAATGACCATACCTTTAGCATTTGCCGGGCTTTTGGGGGAATTAAAGGAGTGATCTGTGTCCCGTTTGTACAAGATATAATACCAATGACATGATGATAGTGTCTAGAGATTTACCAAAAATAAAAAAGATATACAGTGGTCAGAAGTGATAATGCTTTAATTTTCAGTCTGCAAACAATGGAAGCATACCAGAGGGATCACCAGAAATTGTGAGAGAGAGAAAGGATGTTCCTGCTGCCAATAAAGGTACATAGGAACACAGAGTCTTTATAGATTGGACATGCTCATCTCCAAGCTCTTCTTTCCTGCTCACAAGTACTACCCTATGCAGTGAGTCATAATCATCTTTGGATGGCTATCATCTGCAACCAACTCCCCATTTCAGTTCTTCTCTTCATACCATCTATTCTGCACAGCAACCAAATTGATCCAGTTTTCTAAAAAGTTGGACTTTTCAATCTCTCTTAAAATCACCTAATAATCCCACATAGAATTCCTTATCTTTTTCTGCAAGATCTTTCAAATCTGGTACCTGACTATGGCTCTAATTTTCTCTCTTACCACTCTCTTTCTGTCTCACTCTTCTCTGACTGTGCTAGCCTCACTGATGAACACACCAGTGATCTCCTGGTTTGTGACCTTTGCTGTGGTCTCCACTGACATGTCTTGCCTACATAGCCATATGGCTCTCTCCCTCACTTCATCCTAAGACCCCTTTCACCTCACAGAGGAGTCTTCCTTGCCCACACAATCATTCTTTATCTTATTACCCAATTTCTTTTTCTGAAATACATTTATTAGTAACTAACATTTTATTTTGTATTTAGATTATTTAAATTTCATTTATACCAATTTAAATAATTTAAAACAATTTTTAGCCAATTAAAATATTAGTTCACGGGGTCAAGGGCAATGATTGTTTTGTTCATTGTTCTAGCCCCAACATTGAGGACAATGCCTATCATAATATTAAAGTCTCAAAAATTACCCAACCAAATAAATGAATTAATTACACAAATATCATATTTTTGTACCCTGATGTGCAGAAGGGGGAGGTATGTGCATGTGTGTGTGTGTCTGTGTATACATACATACATATATGCATATTCCCAAACCCACCGTTCTCTTTAGTCCCCCCAGAAATTCTGCTGTAAACATTTCTGTCTTTTTTCCTCTAAGAATAAGTAGGTTCCCTGAAACCAGAAGCAAGCTAATTGTATTATGAAATAGTTAGATTTTCTGTTAATCAGTAGATAATTGATTAGCATAAACAAGTCATGGGTTCAGAATTATTTGGATAGAATAACCCTCAAATTTTCTTCATCTCTTTCATCATAAGATGTAAAAAGTATTCTGATATAGACTTTTAAAATCCTTGGCATTATGTACTCACAAAATAGTGGACTTTTTTCTAAACACTATTAATAAAAAGGCAGTGGCCACCATAGGTTCTGAGGGAGGGAGACGGAAAAATAGGTGTAACATAGGTGCATTTTGGTGACATGGGAATTGTCCTGCATGACATTGCAATGATGGATACAGGCCATTATACATTTTGTCAAAACCTATAAAATTGTGTGGGGAATAGTGCAAACTATAATGTAAAGTGCAGTCCATGATTAGTAGCAGTGCTTCAATATGTGTTCATCATTTGTAACAAATATACCACACTAATGAATGATGTTATTAATGTGGGAGGGGGAAGGGGTGGAGTATATGGGAATCCCTTATATTTTTTACGTAACATTTATGTAATCTAAAGGTTCTTTAAAAATTAAAAAAAAATTTAAAAAGTGAACAGCTATGTCTTTAATAATCCATCTGCATAATTGCATTTTTATTTGATAGAGTGGGTGTTCTAATTTAGGTCACTTGTAAGTGATGAAATTCATGATTCCACTCAATATATAAGCACTAGATATTTAGACATGAACAAGGGACAGACATTTACTCTCTTCAGCCCACTTACTTTCCAATGAAAATGCAAGTAATAACAACAAAATACATATATAGATAATGGAATTTCAAGTGGTGGCAAATTTGATGGAAAAGAAGAAATACAGTAAGATTCAGAAAATAAAGGAGTTGAAAGAGGCTTTTAAACTGGAAATTCAGGAAAGCATTCCTCTCTGAGGAAGAGGCATAGTAAGTAGCATGGACTTTATTTTTTTAAATCCCAAATGGTTTTAAAAACAAAAATGAAGTCGTGCTTATTAAACATTCATTCTGGCTGTTGTATAATGAATAAATAGACTATGAGGGAAGCATAAAGGAGGAATTGAGAAACAGTTTGGAGATGATGGCCACAGTGCAAGTAAGAATTGTTGATAATTCCTGGAGGAAGGTAGTCATAAAGGGGGTAAATATTGGTAGAATTTGAAAACTATTATGAAATTAGAGCATACACTCACACATATATATACTTTGATCTGAAGAAGTTGAATCCCCATATCATATTTCTTCATTTTTAACCAGTATGTTTAGATATCAATTAATTCATGCATATTTATTAAATTACTATCATAATTTTAGCATGCATTCCTTTTAGCTTGTAATATAATTCCTTATTACTCCTTTGCAAGCTGTTCTTCTTTATTCATTAAACACCTGTGCTACTTATGGTTTTTTTTTCAGCTCATATCATCTGCCTACTGGAAATACTTCTCACACAGACCAATAAATTCAACAGCTATGTAAGTGCCTACACCTCTAAACACTATGTGGCCAGCCCAGCTTTCTTTTCAAATGCTTATATTCAAATACTTATTGGAGTTTTGAATTTTGTATTCCTTGCTATGAGAGGATTCAGTAGCAGAGTTTACCTAATGGCGCTCACATCTCCTGTGTAACAGCCCTGCTCCTGAGATACCATCTCTAACCACGTGTCAGTAACTGTTTCCCTTGGCTCTTAATGCCTAAGTACTTCACCTTCTCTTGTTGGTTCCACCAATATTACCCATAGCCTTGTAAATAATCTCTAAATTTAATATTGTAATTTTTTATTACCTAGATATCAGAAGACATTTCTGCAAATGGCCAGATAGCAAATATTTTAAGCTCTGCAAGCCAATAGGCAAAATTAAGTATGTTACATAGGCATTTATATATCAAGACATAAACAAATTTCCATAATTTGAATTGGCATAATTTAAATATAATGAAAATAAGGATTAGGTACATGTTTTTGTAATATAGGACAACAAATTCAAAGAATTGTGTTCTTTTATGGGGAGAGGATAATATTTGTTAAATTGTATTTTATGCTTAGAGTTTCCTATCATCAAATCAAGTGGAGAAGCCCATCTATAATATAAAAGCCATTTCTAGCTCATGGGCCAAAAAAACCAGACAGTGGGCCAGATTTTGCCAGCAAGTAATATTTTGCAGACCCCTTTTTTACAGTCTTCCATAGGTTATTGTTGGGGGCCAAAGTAATGAGCATTTGGATGTTGAACCGACACGTTTAACCTGCTCCTCCTTTTGTAATCCCTCATTTGATGATCACTAACATTTTCACACAGTAGCTCATACCAACATTTTTCTTTCATTTGTTATCTATTCTTTTTTTTTTTAATGAATCATAGTGGGACATTTAATTGCTTTTATTGTACAGAATAAAATGACATGAAACCTAGGCTTTATCAGCTATATGATCCACAAAGATATTGGGCAGTGGAAATATGCCTGGGAAGGGGCAACAGGAAGGCTGTTTGCCTTCAGATGCTTCCAGGCATTGAATTCAGTCCTTCCTGAGACACATCCCAAAAGGGATTGTGAGCCCACTGTGTCTGATAAATCTCTAGTGTTGTGCTGGCAAAGTTTGGGTAGCACAGCCATGGTTCGGCTAAGTGCACTGCAAGAATCAGCTTCAAACCACTTCTCTCAGATGTAGCCCCATTATCCTAAAGGCTTATGGAGATAGACTGTTGATTTGCCAATCTCTTATGCCATGTGCAAATCTTCTTTTATATATATAGATATAGATATATCTATATCTATATCTATATATACACATAGATATATGTATTTAATTAGAGATGTAGTAGATTTACAGAAAAATCAGGCAGAAAACATGGAGTTCCCATTTACCCCCTACTATTAAACTTGATGAAAGAATATTATTATAATTGTATTATATTGTATTTTAACAGTAGTCCATAAATTGCATTATGAAACACTGTGTTATATAGTCTACTTTATTTTATTTTTAAAGTTTTTATTCTAGTAACACATATAGAACCAAAAAGTACCCCTTTTAACTATATTCAAATTTAAAATTCAGTAGTGTTAATTACATTTGCAATGTTGTACTACCATCATTATTATGCATCTTGAAAATTTTTCCATCATCCAAGAAGAAACTCTGTACCAATTAAGCATTAACTCCCCATTCCTCTCCCACCTTCCAAACTCTGAAGAACAGTTAAAGGGTTACAGTAGTTTAAAAAGTGCTGAATCAAGAAAATACTGCTTTCAAAACAGTAGGAGAAGCCCCTGGTGCTCTTGCTGACCCATCCCCCACCCCAGACACAGCATGGTAAGGAGCCAGCCTGCATTTTCATCATGAATCCCTGGTTCTTTTGGGGAGAAAACAGAATATTCCCTATGCACATACTGTGGTGCCTTTATAACAGTGCCAATCTACAGGGTGCCAGTTTGAAAGGGTGAACCAGGAAACTCCACTCAAACTTTCCTCTGAGAATTTGTCCTACAGGCAGAAGCAGCTTGTAGACAGCTAAAGCAGTGTGAAAAATAATTTAGACAAAGCAAACTGGGTTGAAGGATTACCTGCTTTAAGTCATAAGATATAGTACTCAGAAGTGAGAGAAAGTTGATTTCAGATGGAGTATAGGGACGTTTTAATTCATGTAAATGGGAAAATTTCAAGCCCAGGACAAGATACAGTTTCATAAAATACATAAAGGAATCTGAACTTTGCATTTCCCTTAGGCTGACCAACTTGATAGGAGGGCTAAATTCTGAAGAAGAGCACCAGCCAATGCAGAGCCACTGTGCAAGGACTATGAAAGGTATCTTTTGCACTCAATGCTGTCATTGTTGTTGGCTACTGGCATTCAAGGAAACCTCTGGCATATCATTACCTGGATATAAACTTGAGGAACAGATAGCTCAGGGACAAAATTCCAGAGTTGAAACATTAAAATATTAAAATGTAGAATCTGCAATAAAAGCTTACAAGGCAAACAAAGAAACAAGAATTGATGGCCCATTGAAAAGAACAAATAAAAATCCAGAAACCATCAGTGAAGAAAATCAGAATGTGGAATACAGGACAAAAGCCTTGAAATTTAATCCTCAATATGCTCAAGGAGATAAAAAGAAACATGGAGAAAGATCTAAAGAATATCAGGAAAACAAACCATGAACAATATGAGAACCTCAATAAAGAGATGGAAATTTAAAAAAATAACCAATGATACAGAAGTTAAAGAACACAATAATTGAAATGAAAAATTCCCTAGAGGGTTTCAAAGCAGAATGGAGCTGACAGGAAAAAAAGAAATGGTTAACCAAAACCAAGAAAATTTATATGATTCAGACTGAGGAGCAGAAAGAAAAAATAATTTTAAAAACTGCCAGCAGAGTGTAAAAGACCTGTGGGACACCAACAAGCATAACAATATATGCACTGTGGTAGTCACAAAAGGAGCAGAGAGAAAACAGCAAAGGAATTAATGGCAGAAAACTTCCCAAATTCAGTGAAAGACATGAATATGTGAGTTCAAGTTACCCAAGGAAACCAAAAGGATAAACTGGAAAAGAATCAAACTCAGACTCACTGGAGCCAAACTGTCCAATGACAAAGAAAAGAAGGGAGTTCTGAAAACTGCAAGAAAAAAGCAATGCATTTTGTACAAGATAGTCTAAAACATTAAGTGTTGATATCTCATCAGAAACCATGGAGGCAAGAAGGTAGATGGACAAAATATTTTTAGTGCTGAGAGGAAGCAATTGCCAACCAAGAATTTTATATCCAATGAGACTGTCTTTAAAAAATGAGGAAAAGATTAAGAAATTCCCAGATGCTTATACACATCTTAGCAGGATCTCATAGATGGCCAAAGTAGATACTACCCCAAACAGTGGGGCTCCTGAGGGTTGTGGAGACACCTACGTCTTACAGTCATGGCAGATAGCTCCGGAGATTGGTGTCTTGCCAGTGGGCCTTACTTTGGAGATTGTGCTCCCGAGTGTGACAGAGTTGGACTCAGATATGATTTCTCAACACATGCCTCATCTGTACCTTTTATTTGAATCTATAGTTGGTGTTGGAGTTGGTAGGTGTACAACCAAGAGACTTGACTCTCTGGGCTGTCCATCTGCCAGCTGGGCCCTGAGCCTCAGCAGAGTTGCAACACCTACTCTCCAGTTCATTGGACTCACCTAGGATAACTAACAAAGAAGTGAGGATGGACAACCACCACTCCAAGGAACTGAGAGAGTCTACAACTGCAAGCAAGAGAGTCCATTCCATCAACCATATGGGATCAAAGTCCTCTCTTAATTAGAGGTGGAGTTGGCATCACCATCCCAGAATCCTCAAGATTGGGGAATAAAATATGGACTAGAGTAGACATACTGGTGTTCTTCTATAGACTTGTTGTGATTCTAGCAATGGAAGAAATTATATCATTGATATGGAGACAGTGGCCACTGGAGGTGCTGAAGTCAGGGAGAGAGAAAAAGAGGTGTAATATAGGGGCATTTTCAGGACCTGGAATTGACCTGAATGACATTGCAATGACAGATACAGGCCATTATATATCCTACCATAACCTACAGAATTGAGTGGAAGAGAGTGTAAACTACAATGTAAACTATAATCCATGCTTAGTGGCAATGCTCCAAAATGTGTTCATCAATTGCAATGAATGTACCACACTAATGAAGGAAGTTGTTAATGTGGAAAGAAGTGGGAGGTCTGGGGAGTGGAGCATATGGGAATTCCTTATTTTTTTATTTATGTAACATTTTATGTAATCTAAGTATTTTTTAAAAATAAATAAAAAAATATATTTATAAAAAAGACATTCCCAGACAAAGAAAAGCTGAGGAAGTTCATCAGCACTATATTTGCCCTGCAAGCAATGCTAAGGAAGTTCTTCAGACTGAAAGGAAACGACACTAGAGAGTGGACCAAAAACATTAAAAAAAAAAAAATCTGCAATTAAGGTAACCATTTACGTAATTATAAATGTCAGTACTAGTGCTTTGTAATTTTTGGTATGTAACTTCATTTTTACTTCTTGCAAGTTCTAAAATGAAAATGAATAAAAGTAATGATAAATCTATAGTTTGGAATAGAAAATGTATAAACATATGATTTGTAGCAAGTTAAAAAACGGTTAGGAGTCACAGGAACAGTGTATGTGCATGCAATCGAAGTTAAGTTGGTATCAAATCAAATGTGATTTTTATAAATATAGAATATTAAACATAAGTCCCTTGGTAACTACAAAGGAATGGAAGAATTGAGGGACAAAAATCTTGTAAAATTTATGAAGAACAAATATCAAAATGGCAGAAGAAAGTCCTGCAATATCAGTAGTTAGTTAAAGGCAAGTGGTTTCTCTCTCCAGTCAAAAAGCAGAGATTGAGAGAATGCATAAAAATGTATGACTCAACTACATGCTGTTTGCAAAAGAGTCTTAGTAAAAGCAAAGAAACAGGTAAGTTGAAAGTAAAAATATAAAAATAAAAATAAAGGGAAAAAATATACATACCAATACTGTGCAAATAGTAACCAAAAGAGAGCTGTGGTAGCTTTACTAATATCAGACAAAATAAAATTATCCGATAAGTAAAAAAGTTGTTATGAAGGTCAAAAAGTATATGATTATAAAGGGTATATTTATAAGAAAACATCACATGTGTAACTATATATGCACTTAATTGCAAAGCCCCAAAATACATGAAGCAAATATTGACAGATATGAAGGGAGAAAGAGAAGGTTATATGTTAATAGTGGGAGATTTCAGTACACTGCCTTCATTAATGAATAGAACAGTTAGATAGAAGATCAATGAGGAAATAGAAGAATTGAACAACATTATAAAACAACTTAATCTAACTGACATATATAGAACACTTCACCCAACAGCAGCAGAATATACATCCTTCTCTAGTGCATGTGGAACATTGTCCAGTATACAACATATGCTACATTACAAAATAAGTCTTAATAAATTCATAAATATAGAAATAACATAGTGTATATTCTCCAACCCTAATTGAATGAAACTAGATATTAATAACAGAGGGACAACTGGAAAATTCACAATTATCTGGAAATTAAGCAACACACTCTTAAACAGCTAATAGGTCAAAGAAAAAGAAATCACTGGGGAAATTAAGAAATACTTCCTAGCATATGAAAATGAAAACAAACCATGTGGATTGCAGGAAAGGCAGTACTGAGAAGGAAATGTATAAGTTCAAAGCTTAAATTAAATAAAAGAAGATATATCTCAAACCAGACACTCAACCTCACTACTGAGGAACTAAAAAACATAATAAAACAAAATAAAAAAAAACAGCAAACTAAATCTAAAGGGAGTAGAAGCAAGGAAAGATTAGAGAGGAGATAAATGAAATAGAGAATGAAGAGAGAGAGAGAGAATCACAAAACTAAAAGTTGGTTGTTTGATAAGATGAAATTAATAAACCTTTAACTAGGGAGACAAAGGGAAAAAAAGGAGCATGAATAATTATAAGTTAAAATGAAAGAAGGTACATTACCACTGACCCCACAGAATAAAAATATTTATTTTAAGAGGATACAATTAACAAATGTACACCAACAAATTAAATAACTTAGATGAAATGGAGAATTTCCTAGAAATGCACAAACTACTTACACTGACTTAAGAAGAAACAGAAGATCTCAACAGACCAATAATAAGTATAGTAATAGAATAAATAATCCTCCCACAAAGAAATATCCAAGATCAGATGGCTTCATTGGTGAATTTTATGGAACATTCTAAGAAGAATCAATACCAGTTCTGCTCAATCTCTTCCAATATATTGAAGAGGAAGAAGCACTTGCAAATCATTGTAGAAGGTAACATCACCCTAATACCAGAGCCAGATAAATTTACCTGAAGAAAATTACATACCAATATCCCTTATGAAAACAGACACAAAATTCCTCAAATAAATATTAGCATACTGCATCTAACAGCACAATAAAATAACTGTACACCACTTATGGATTTATCATACATATGAAAGGGTTTTTCAACATAGAAAATCAAGTTTATAGACTATAAAAAGTAAAATAATAGAATAGAATAGAAAATCAACAGGAAAACAGCACCACATGATCATTTCAGTTTACATAGAAAAAGTATTTGACAAAATCCAGTACCTTATCTAGGTTAAAAAAAAAATTACACTTAGAAAACTAGGAATAGAAGGAAAGTTCCTCAATGTAATAAAGGGCATTTATGAGAAACCTACAATTAGCATCATACTCCATGATGAAATAGAGCTTTCCTTCTAAATCAGGAACAAGACAAGGATGCCCACTGTCACTGCTATTATTTAACATTGTACTGGAAGTTCTTGCCAGACCAATTAGGGAAGAAAAATAAATAAATGTTATTCAAATTGGAAAGGAAGTAAAACTTTCCCTATTCACTAATGACATAGTCCTATATAAAGAAAATCCAGAAAATCTACAATAAAGTTACCAGAGCCAATAAACTAATGAAGCAAAGTGCCAAGATGCAAGATCAATACTGAAAAATCCAGTGTTTCTATATATTAGTAATGAACAATCTGAAGAGGAAACCAAGAAAAAATCCATTTACAATAGCAACTAAAAGAATCAGATATCTAGGAATAAATTTAATCATGCATGTAATGGACTTGTACTTGGAAAACTATAAAACATTGATGAAAAAAATCAAAGACTCAATAAATGGAAGGGTGTTCTGTTTTCATGGATTGGAATCCTAAATATTGTTAATATGTCTGCTCTAACCAAAGCAATTACAAATTCGAAGGACCTCACATCAATAGCTATTTGATTCTTGACAAGGGTGCCATATACATTCAATCAGGAGCTAATAGTCTCTTCAACAAATGGTGCTTTGAAAACTGGATATCTATGTGAAAATCAAGGAAGATGGATTCCTGCCTTTCACCATATCATAAAAATAAACTCAAAATGGATCAAAGACCTAAATAAAAGAAGAAAATTACAAAGCTCCTAGAGGAAAATATAGGAAAGCTTTTTCAGGACCTTTTGCTGGCAAATGAATTCTTAGATGTTACACCAAAATTGTGAGCAATAAAAGAAAAAAAAAAAAGATAAAAGGGACATCATCAAAATTAAAAACTGTTGTCCATTGAAGAACCTCATCATGATAATAAAAAGACAACCTACAGAATGGGAGAAAATATTTGTAAATCACATATCCAATAAGGGTTTAATACCCAGAATATATTTTTAAAAATCCTACAACTCAACAACAAAAAGACAAATGACCCAATTTACAAATAGACAAAATACTTGAATAGACATTTCTCCAAAGAAGTTATATAAATGTCCATAAACCACATAAAAAGATCTCAACATCACTTGCTGTGGAGAGGTTTTGGAGAAATAGAAACATTCATTTGTGGTTGGTGAAAATGTAAAATGGTGCAGCTGCTGTGGGATAACAGTTTGGTGGGTCTTCAGATATTTATGCATGCCATATGACCTGGCAATCCTGCTTTTACATATATACCTCAAAAAATTTAATGCATGGATTCAGAGAGATATTTGCACACCACATATAAGCATTATTCACAATTGCCAAAAAATTGAAGCAAGCCAAGTGTCCATCAAAAATGAATCAATAAACAACTGTGGTATATACATGGATACATGCGATGGAATATCATTCATCCATAAAAAGGAAGGTGTTCTGATATATGCAATAACCTGCAACCTTGAAGACCTCATGTTGATTGAAATGATCCAGTTATAAAAAATAACAAATATTATATGACCTCACAGCAATGAAATAATTAGGATAAGCAAGTTCATAGAGTCAGAAAATATATTAGCAGTTACTAGGGCTGGGGTTGTGGTAGAGAATGGTGCCTTAATGCTTAATTGGTAAAGAATTTCTGTTTGAGTGACAGAAAATTTTGGTAATGGATGATGGTGAGGGTAGCATGACACTAAAAATATAATTAGCACCTCTGAATTATATATTTGAATGTGGTTAAAAGGGGAAATTTTAGGTGGTATATATGTTAGAAGAAAAACAAAAATTTAAAAAGCCTAAACAGTGGAAAGCCTAAACAGTGGACTATAGTTTATAGTACAATTATGATAAAAATTATTTCCTCACTTGTAACAAAGGTACAGTTTAATAACAGGAAACTCTGTGGGTGTGTGGATGGGGAAATATGGGAACTCTGTGTCATCTGCCTGATTTTTCTATGAACTAAAAACTTCTATAATAATAAAAAAGGGCAGCCAGTCCTGTAGAACATCATTTTATAAATTTGTTTGTTTGTTTGTTTTAGGAGGTACCAGGGATCAACCCTGGACCTCACACACAGGAAGCAGGCACTCAAACTTGAGCTACATCTGCTTCCCTTCATGGGTTTTAAACATTGGAAGGAGCCCATCAGTAAACTGCTATGCTCTCAGGTCTCAGGTTATACTCATTACATATACTGACAATTTAAAGATTTATTTTCTGTTAAATTTTTGTGTTTATGTTGTTCAATAAATATTTCTAACTCGTTTAAATAGTAATCTTGAAAAATAATTCAGAAAAAGGTATTTATGAAGTTTTTAAATAATATCAGATAATTGTTAATAACCTTGGTACTTCGATGACTCTAAAAGAGAAAAGAGTAATGCATTCTTTAAAGTAGATAACTATGAATGCATAATATGAAGTACACTGTGTAATGGACAAAAATATTTTCACTTTGAGAACTAATCAATGTGAGAATTCTGCCATGAATGTGAAGATTTTATTTGTTTTCCACATCTATGAAGATGAAAACATAGTACTCCTTAAGAAAAATAAGGTTTCTCACCTTCAGTAATTTATAACAGTTTACCGAAGTTTGATTATTTAGTGATTTTACATTTAATTGACACATTTGATACATTGTTCCAACCTAGCTTCTGAAGAGCATGGATCAATCAAGAAGCAAGACCAAAGGAGGGAAGCAAGTGTGGCTCAAATGATAGAGCTCCCATTTACCATATGGGAGGCCCCGGGTTCGCTTCCCAGGGCCTCCTTGTGAGGGCAGGCCAGCCGGCCGGCGCAGCGGGGTGGGCTGATGCAGCAAGACCTCACAATAGGAAGTGGGTGTGGCTCAATCGATAGAGCCCCCGTTTACCATGTGGGAGGCCCCGGGTTCGCTTCCTGGGGCTTCCTTGTGAGAGCAGGCCAGCCCGCGAGGCATGGTGGGCTGATGCAGCAGGACCTCACAGCAAGGGGGAGATAAGCAGACACGGAAAAAACACACAGCGAATGGACACAGCAAACACAAGCAGCAAAGGGGGGATAAATAAATAAATAAATAAATCTTAAAAAAAAAAAAAAAAAAAA
>JAQZBX010002603.1:0-70734 GCA_029593785.1 Cabassous unicinctus
TATATATATATATATATATATATATATATATATATTTAAGGTGCTTAGATTACTTAAATATTACTCAGAAATTACAGGGATTCCCATGTTCCCCACCTCCCACACCTCCCACACCTCCCACAACATCCCACACCAACATTCTTCATCAATGTGGCACATCACCTGCAATAGATATACACATCCTGGGGCCTTGCCACCAAGCATATGCCACAGTTCACATCATAGACCACACTCTCTCCCACACAGTTCTGCATGGTATATGCTGATGCAAAATGGCCTACATCCGTCGCCGCAACGCCACTCAGGACAACCCCCAAGTCCCAAAAAAGCCCCTGTGTTTCAACTGCCCCTCCCCTCCCTGCCCTGAAAACGTCCAGTGGCCACCGGCTCCACCTCACTGTTACAATTTCTTCCATTGCTTAAATCAAAATATGTCTACAACAGAACACCACCAAGTCAACTCTAGTCCATAGCTCCTCCCCCAACCCTGAGGGGACTGGGATAGTGATGTCCACTCCACCTCCAAGTGAATAAGGGCTTATATCCCATGGATATGGTGGATGGGATTATCCTCCCTGCAGCTGCAGGCCCTCTCCATTCCCTGGGATCCAGTTGACTTGGATGAGTCCATTGAGCTGTAGGGTAGGAGTTACAGCTCCACCGAGATTCCAGGCACAGCTGGCATATAGGTAGGCCAGAGGCTCCAATCTCTGGAAGTACACCTAAAAACTCCAGCATCACATATAGGTTTGAACAGAAGGGACGAAATGGACCATGTGCAGGGAGGACTTATTTGAGTCCAACTCTGTCACTCTCAGGAGCACAGATTCCAAAGAAGAGCCCACTAATAAGGCATCAATCTCTGGGGCTATCCCCACTTACATAAAACCTGGGTGTCTCCAGAGCCCTCAGGAACCCCTCTGTGTGGAGTGATATCCACTTTGGTGTTCTATGAGATCCTACTGAGGTGTGCGTAAGCATTACCTCTGGGATGACATCCCAACTCTCTTTGAAGTCTCTTAGCCAAATGAACTCATTTCTCTTTACCTTTTTCCCCTTTTATTCAAGGTCTTTTTCCAATTGTCTTGTCAGTTGGTATTAATCCCTCTTTGCCAGGGAGGCTCATCGCCGGGAGTCATGTCCCACGTTGGGGGGAAGGTAATGCATTCATATGCTGAGATTGGCTTAGAGAGAGGCCACATTTGAGCTGTCATTTTAAAATTTTTATTCTAGTAACATATACATTGTAATACATAAGTCAGTGCTGTTAATTACATTCAAAATGTTGTGCTACCCATTACCATCATCCATTACCAAAATTTTACAGTAAACCCAAATAGAAATTATACAATTTAAACATTAACTTCCCATTTCCTTCCCCTCAACCCAGCCCCTGGTAACCTATATTCTAGATTCTGACTCTTTGAGTTTGCTTATTCTAATTCAAGAGATCTTAACATTTTTGTTCTACAGAACTCTTTGTCAGTCTGGTGAAATGAATATTACTGTAATTTATTTATTGCATACATTCATAAGTGAAGAAAATGCTAGATTTCAGTTATAGATAAGAGAAAATAAAGACAAAAAGTTGATTTTTCTCAATTCAAGCTCACAGACCCCTGAAATCTGTCCACGGACCCTTTGGGGGTCTGTGGACCCCTGGTTAAGAACCCCAGTTCTAATTATTTCATATCACTGAGATCAAACAGTAATTGTCCGTTTTTATCTGGCTTTTTTACTTAATATGAAATCTTCAAGTTTCATCCATGTAGTTGAATGCATCAATAATATAAAACTGCCACAGTGGGAATGCAAAATGCTGCATCCTCCCAAAGTTGATGGGAAACAGAATTCTTCCATGAGTTCTTTTATGCTGTTGGTTAACTCTAGGGAAAGATTGTGGTAGAGATTGTGGGTTTGGTATACACTGCCATAAAAGCGAACAGATTTCTGGTATTTTGTATCAGAAACCTTTGACAGACTAACACAAATACTGTGGAACATATACCTAGAAGTGAGATTGTCAAGTCATATGGTAATTCTGTACTTAGCTTTCTGAAAACACACCAAAATTTCTTTCACAAGGGCTGCAACATTTTGCATTCCCACTGTGGCAGTTTGGTATTATTGATGAATTCCAAAAAGAAATATTGATTATGTTTGTAAACTGGTGTTTTCCTCTGGGAATGACACCTTTTGATTGTATTAAATTCAGACATTTCACTTTTACTTGATTAAATTAAGATTAGGGCTTTGATTCAGCCACATCAGTAGAATGCTAAGTCCCCACCCCCTTGGTTGGTAGACAATCACACAGAAAATGACATGGCAAAATGGAGAGAGCTTAGTTTTGACACTGGAGCCCCAAGCCATTCACCTGAGAGTTTACAGCTGGGCTTTTGAAGAGAGAAGAGCAGCTGAGCCCAAAAAGAGATGAGCCCCAGGAAGAGAAACAAGCCTTATGCCAGCCTGCAGCTGAGATTGGAAGAAGCTGGGTCCATGAAGACTTAAGAGGAAGAGGAAGACTGAACCCTTGCAGAGATGGCAGCCATCTGACTCCAAAGCATGGTAATAGACTTTGGGAAGGGAAGTAGCTTACTCTTAATGGCCTTGTGATTGTAAGTTTCTATCCCAAATTCCCTTTATAAAAGCCAACAGAGTTCTGGTACTTTGCATCAGCACCCCTTTGGCTGACTAATACACCCACCAACAATGAATGTGTTCCTTTTTCTCCACATTCTCTACAATACTTTTAATTTTCTGGTGGTTGTTTTTTTAAGAGCAGCCATTCTAGTGAATGTGAAATGTGTATCACTGTGGTTTTAATTTACATTTCCCTAATAGCTAATGATTTTGAGCAATGTGCTTTTCATCTATTTCTATATCTTCTTTGGAGAAATGTCTGCTCAAGTGTTCTGCCCATTTTTAAATGGGTTTTTGCTTTTTATTGTTGAGGTGTTGGATTTCTTTATGTATTCTGGATATTAAACCCTTATAGAATAAGTGGCTTCCAAATATTTTCTTTCATTGAGTAGGTTAGCTTTTCACTCTCCTTTGATGCATGAATGTTTTTAAATTTGATGAGGTCCCATTTATCTATATTTTTCTTTGTTGCTTGTATTTTGGGTGTAAAGTCTAAGAAACCACTGCCTAACCAAAGGTAATGAAGATGCTTGCTGATGTTTCCTTCTAGCAGTTTTAGAGTCCCGGTTCTTATACTTAGGTCTTTTACCCATGTTCAGCTAATTTTTCAATGTGGTATAAAATAGAGAAACCCATTCATTCTTTTGCATATGGATATCCAGTTCTCCCAATATCATTTGTTGAAGAGACTCTTCTTTCCCCATTCAGTGTACTTAGCAGCCTTGTCAAAACTCAATCGGCCATTGATGTGAGAGTCTGTTTCTGAACTTTCAATTCGATTTTATTGGTCTATATACCTAACCTTGTGACAATACCATGCTGTTAGCACCACTGTAGCTTTGTAATAGTTTCTTTTTTATTAGAGAAAGTTTACAAAACAATCATGCATAACATACAGGATTCCCACGTATCACCCCACCACCAACAATTGTTGTGGAATATTTGTTACAAATGATGAAAGAACATCATCAAAGTATTACTAAGTATACTGTATAGTTTACATTTGGTGTATTTTTCCCAAAAACTACCTTATTAATGACATCATATATGTGTATTGTATATCTGTTATAGTTCATGAGAGAACATTCTCATATTTCTGCTGTTAACCACAGTCCATCATCCACTACAGGGTTAACTGTGCTTTATGGTCCCATGGCTTGACTTGTACAATCCAGCCAAAGTGTACACTCAGTAACTCTTAGTTTTATCACAGAATTGTGCTGTCAATTTTAGAATATTTTCATGACTCCAAAAGGAAAAATCCTATACCCTCTTATATCCCTATATCATTGACCCTTAGCATTTATAGAGTACCTTCTTTGCCATTGATGCAAAAATATTACAATATTACTGTTAAATATAGTCCATAAGTTACATTAGTTGTATTTTCCCATGTATCACCATATTCCCAACACCTTGTAATAATGACATACATTTGTTCTAACTCATAGAAAAACATTCTTGTACTTGAACTTGTAACAACAATACTCATCCACCACTGAGTTCACTTTGTTATACAGTCCCTAGATTATCCTCTACCTTTCTTTCAATTGACATATACATCCTTAGATACCACTTTCAGCCACAACCACATTTATAAATCAGCAGTGTTAGTTATACTCTCTCTAAAGTTTCCATCAATTTCCACACATTTACATTACAGTCTGTTTCTCTCAACATAATGTCCTCAAGGTTCATCTATGTTGTCATGTGCATCACAACTTCATTTATTCTTACAACTGAATAGAATTCCATCATATGTGTATACCATGTTTTTTTATTCCTTCATCAACTGATAACACATGGGTTGTTTCCATTTTTAGCAGTTGTGAATAATGCCACTATAAACATGGGTGTACAAATATCTGTTCCCATCTCTGCTTTCAGTACTTACAAATATATTCCTCATAGTGGGATGGCCAAATAATACAGCAGTTAAATATTTTAGCTCCAGAGGAACTGCCAAACTGTCTTCTACAGAGCCAGTGCCATTCTACATTCTGACCAATAGTGAAGGACTGTTCCTATTTCTCCACCTCCTCTCCAGCACTTGTAGTTTTCTGTTGTTGTTGTTTTTTAAATAATATCCATTCTGTTAGGTATGAAATATCTCATTGTAGTTTTGATCTGCATTTCCCTAATAAACTAGTGATGTTGAGTATCTTTTCATGTGGTTTTTGCCATTTTTACTTTCTCTTTGGAAAAATGTCTATCCAAGTCTTTTGCCCATTTTTTAATTGGGTTGCTTGTCTTTTTATCATTGAGTTAAATAATTTCTTTATATAACACAGATACCAAACTCTTGCCAGTTATGTGGATTACAAATATTTTCTACAATTGAGAAGACTGCTCTTTCACCTACTTAAGACAGTCATTTGAAGCACAAAGTGTTTAATTTTGAGGAGAGCACATTTATCTATTTTTTTCTTTCATTGATCCTGCTTTGGGTGTAAGAAACCACAAGATCTTGAAAATATTTCCCTACAATTTCTTCGGGAGTTTCATGGTTCTCAGTTTTATATTTAGGTCTTTGATATATTTTGAGCTAATTTTTGTATAAGGTGTGAGAAAGGGGTCATATTTCTTTCTTTTAGATATGGATATCCAAGTCTCCCAGAAACATTTGTTGAATATACTCTACTGATCCAGCTGGGTGGTTTGACAGACTGTTAAAAATCATTTGACAATAGATGTGGGGGTCAATTTCTGAATGTTCAATTCCATTACATTCATCAATAAGTCTATATGCTAGTGCCATGCTGTTTTTACCACTTTAGCCAAGCAACATGCTTTAAAGTTAGGGAGTGAGAGTCCTCCAAATTCATTCTTTTTAAAGATATTTTTGGCTATTTGCAGCCCCTTACCCTTCCGAAGAAATTTGATAATTGACTTTTCCAATTCTGCAAAAAGGTTGTAGGATTTTTACTGGGATTGCATTGAATCTGTAAATCAATTTGGGTAGAATTGACATCTTAACAATATTTAGTCTTCCAATCAATGAACATGGAATCTCTTTCCATTTGTTTAGATCTTCTTTGGTTTTTATTAGCAATGTTTTGTATCCTTCTGAATACAGGTGCTTTATGTCTTTGATTAAATTTAATGCTAAATATTTGATTATTTTAGTCATTATTGTAAATGGAATTTTTAAAAATTCCTCCTAGATTGCTCATTAGTTATATATAGAAACACTATTGATTTTCATGTATCAATCTTGTATCTCACCACTTAGCTGAACTCGTTTATTAGTTCTAGTAGCGTTGTTGTGGACTTTTCAGGATTTTCTGGGTATATCATACCATTGGTGAATAGCGCAGTTTTTACTTCTTCCTTTCCTATTTAAGTGCCATTTATTTCTTATTCTTGCCTAATTGCTCTTGCTGTAACTTCTAGCACAATACTAAATAGCAGTGGTGACAGTGGGCATCCTTGTCTTAGTCACAATCACAGCAGAAAAGCTTTCAGTCTTTCGCCACTGAGTACAATGTTAGCTGTGGGTTTTCCATATAAACACATTACCATGTTGAGAAAGTTTCATTTTATTCCTATCTTTTGGAGTGTTTTTATAAAAAAAAAAAATGATGCCAGAATTGGTCAAGTGCTGTGTATGCATGAATAGAGTTGATCATATGATTTTGTTCTTTGATTTGTTAATGTAGTGTAATACATTGATTAATTTTCTTGTGTTGAACCACCCTTGCACAACTGAAATAAAACCCACGTGATTGTGATGTATAATTCTTCTAATGTGCTTTTGGATTCTATTAAACAGGTATATTGTTGAGGATTTTTGCATCTATATTCATTAAAGGAATTGGTCTGTAAATTTCTTTTTTTCAAAGCATCTTTATTTGGCTTTGGTATTAGGGTGATATTGGTGTCATAAAATCCATTTGGTCGTGTCCCTTCCTCTTCAATTTTTTGGAAGAGTGTGAACAAGTTTGGTATTAAATCTTTTTAAAATAATTGTTAGAGATCACCTGTGAAGCCATCAGGTTCTGGGCTTTTCATTTTGGGGGAGGTTTTTGATAACTGTTTCAATATCTTTGCTTATGATTTATTTGTTAAGGTCCTTTATTTCTTCTATGGTCAGTGTATGTTGTTCAAGTGTTTCTCAGAACTTGTCCATTTTGTCTACACTGTCAAGTTTGATGACATAAAGTTGTTCATAGTATTCTTTTATGATCTCTTTTATTTCTATGTGGTTAGTAATATTCCCCCCTATCATTTCTGATTTTATTTTTTTACATCTTCTCTCTTTTTTAATTACCAGTCCAGCTAAGGGTTTGTTGATGGTGTTGATCTTCTCAAAAAACAACTTTTCATTTTGTTGATGCTCTCTATTGTTTTTTATTCTCAATTTCATTTATTTCTGCTCTAATCTTTCTTATTTCTTTCCTTCTACTTGTTTTGGGAGTAGTTTGCTGTTCTTTTCCTACTTCCTCCAGGTGTGCAGTTAAGTATTTGATTTTAGCTTTCTTCTTTTTTAATGTAAGCATTGAGAGCCAAAAATTCCCCTCTCAGCACTGCCTTCGCTGCATCCCATACATTTTCATATATGTGTTCTTGTTTTAATTTGTCTCATGATATTTACTGATGTCTTTTGAAATTTCATCTTTGACCCATTGTTTGTTTAAAAGCGTGTTGATTAATCTCCATATATTTGTGAATTTTCCCTTTTCCTGCTTGTTATTAATTTCCAACTTCATTAAATTATCATCAGAGAATGTGCTCTATAAAATTTCAACCTTTTTAAATTTATTGAGGCCCGTTTTGTGACCCAATACATGGTCTATCCTAGAGAAAGATCCATAAGCACTTGAGAAGAATGTACATCCTGCTCTTTTGGGAGGCAATGTTCTGTATATGTTGGTTAGGTCTAGTATATTTATCATATTATTCAAGTACTCTATGTCCCTATTGATCCTCTGTCCAGATGTTCTATACATTGATGAGAGTGGTGTATTGAAGTCTCCAACTATTATTGTGTTGACATCAAGTTCTCCCTTCATGTTTTCAAGTGTTTGTCTTGCATTTTTGGGTTCACTCAGGTTAGGTACATAAATATTTATTATTTTCATTTATTCTTGTGAATTTTCCTGTTTATTAATATATAATGACATTCTTTATCTCTTGTAACTGTTTTGCATTTAAAATCTATTTTGGGGGGTGGATATAACTCAAATGGTTGGACGTCCATCTCTCATATGGAGGGAACTGGCTTCAATCTCCAGGAACTCCTGGTAAAATAAAGAAAAATATAGAAGGTGCATGAGCTGCCAGGCCCAGTGAGCAGGTGCACTGCCAGGCCCTGCGAGCAGGTGTGCCACAAGGCCCTGCATGCAGGCATGTCAGGCCCCACCTAGCCATGCAGCAAGATGATGACATTACTGTAGAGTGACACAAGAGTCAGAAAAGATGAGACACAAAAAAAAAACAGGAACTAAGGTGGTGCAGGTGGTAGGATGCTTCTCTTCCACATCAGAGGTTTCAAGGATCAATTCCCAGTGAAGAGAGGAGAAGGATGAGAAGTGAGGGCAAGAAATGGACACAGAGAATTGCCCAGTGAATGGACACACACACACACACACACAAAAATGGGGGGTGATAAAAATGGATAAAAGTAATGAATAAATAAATCTTTTTAAAAATCTATTTTGTGCAATACAAGTGTAGCTACTCCAGCTCATTTTTAGTTACTATTTGCATGGAATGTCTTTTTCCAACCTTTCACTTTCCACCTATTTGTGTCCTTGCATTTAAGGTTAGTCTCTTGCAGACACATATAAATGGCTCATATTTTTTTTATCCATTCTTCAAGTCTGTGACTTTTGAATGTGGTGTTTAATCCTTGAACATTCAATGGTATTAGTGTAAAAGCATTACTTGCTTCATCCATTTTTTTCATTTGGCTTTCTATTGACATGTCTTACTATTGTCTTTTTACCCTTTTAGTTACCGTTAATAATTATCTTCTTTTCTACACAATTCTCTAAGTCTCTGTCTTCTGTATTTTCTCTTCAGGCTGCAGCACTCCCTTTAGTATATTTTGTAAGGTTGGCCTTTTAGTGACAGACTCTTTAAGTTTCTGTTTATCTGTAAACATTTGTCCAACTTATTCTAGACCTTTATAATAGCCCATGTTTAATTGATCAGATTTTTTCAGCTCTTCTTCATCTCATTCTTGCCCTGGCTAAGTGGTATAATTTTTAAGATTGCACATTTTGTGCAGTTGTTTCACCTACAGGAGAAAGCTTCTTTTTCTTTTCTGTGAATCTTGATTTGTTTTGCTTTTGTACAGAATTTTCTTCCTTTTTTTTTTGTTTAAATTCTTCCCTCATTCAGTGCCCCATTTTCCTTGCACTTTTCCATTCTGGGACCCTCCTGTCTTACAGCAGTTTAGTTTAAAAAAACACCCCCTTTTTTCTCTGTGAGGCTATTCTGCCTCCAGTTTCTTCCCTGTTAGGGTATCCCACACTCCCACAGAGCCCAATGGGGTCAATCCAGAAAGGTAGGTCAATCCAGAAAAGTCCAATTTATGTTTAGGTGGTCCAGCCAAAAAAATCTGGATTGAGTTAGTTTGCCATTTGCCAACTGTCATTCTACCACAGTCTCCCCAAATACACACCTTTTATATGAAGCATTCATAAGCAGGTTTTGTTTAGCCCTGGGTCTCTGCGGACTTAGGTCGCTGTGCTTGGATATGCATGTGGTTCTACCTTACCGCTGAGTGGCTCTATCATCTATTTTCCTAGTGGAAAGACCTGGGTCACTGCCTCTGAACAACTTCCAAGTGTGTGAGACTGAATGAAAGGGAAAGAAGTGGACTGGTACATCCAGGATGGGAATTTCCTACATATTATTCTTTTTCATGGATTCAGCATTTATGGAGTCCTTCTCAAGTCTCTACTATCCTCCAGAGTTCTAAGCAAGTGGGATTTGTCCTTTTATTTGCTGAATCTCTGGGGAGGTTTTTTCAGGGGATGTCTTACATTGCCATGTAATGACATCCTCTATTGAGTTTTGCACTTTTCCTCTCAGTTACCTTTACTGAAGATCTTCATTTCCTGGCACTGCCCCAAGACACCCTCATCTGTCTTTTTTTTTCAACCTGAAGGACTTCCTTTACCAATTCTTGTAGGGAAGGTCTTTTGGTGACAAACTCGCTCAGTTTCCACTTTTCTGTGAATGTTTTAAACTTCTCACTTTTTTCAGTTGTTGGGCTGTTTTTTTGTGTGTCTTTTGTTTTTTGTTTTTGTTTTTGTACCTGAAGCATCCGCTGATATCCCATTTTATGCAGTTTGCCATGGCATAAGGATTGGGCTCTCGGAATTGGCTGAGAAAGTCAGGCAATTTACTTCTAGATTTTCTATAAGAACCCTCCTTTTGTGCCACAATTGGCACAACTGCTAGTGGCAAAAGCCAAGTAAAAGTTGGAGGGTCCCCTTTTCATTGCTACTGGAAATGACTTTGTATTCAAAAGATTTAATCCGAACCTGTTAGGATATGAGAGTCATAAAGCAGGTGTGAGAGGGCATTCTGCTCAGCCATCAAGTCTGATGTCTGGGACAGCTGGCTGAGAATGGACACCTCAGGCTAGTTTCAGCAGTTGGCTTGAAATGCTGGCAGTACCTACATAAACAAGGCATAAGAACAGAATGTTTTCCAAAGACAAGTGGAGAAATTTTTTTGGAGAACGTGGTGTTTCACTGAGGCACTCAGGAGAGACCTGTCAGGTTTTCATCAGCACCTCTCTGCAGAAGACCATGAGGATGTAAATGGACTAATTTCACCACCTCTTCAAGTCCTTATACCTGAATATCACTACTTCAGCACAAGCTTTAAAATGCAGGTCTGGGAGATCCAAGATGGCAGAGTAAGGAATAACAAGCTGCACTCCTCCTCCAAAAGCTTCAGAAGACAAGCAGGCTTGCTGGGAATAGGGGAAGCCACAGAGCTCTGGGGGTAACTGGAGAGATTGGCTGGGGGGAACAATCATCTAGGCACTGAGGGAAAAGGGTGCTGTGAGACAATCCAGCCAGCAACAGGTTGCCCAACTGGACATGAGGAAAATAGTAGGCTGCTCAGTGATGAAGGCAGTGTAAGAGTGCCCAGACGGGGACTGGAGGAGCAGCCAGCTGCAGGGTGATCCATTTGTTAAGGCGGCACATAGCTGGACACTAGGAGCCTGAGAGGGAGGCCCAGGTTTTTCCTTTGGCCTCAAAGGTGGGCTGTGGAGTGATTGATTAGCAGGCATAGGTTACTGATGAGCAGGAGTCTGTCCAGTTATCAGTGACCTGAGAAGAAAGCCTTGTTTGTTTATTTCCTACTTTCCTTCTTTACTTCTTTCCATCTTTCCTTCTTTCCTTCCTTCTACCCTCCCTCCCTTTCTCCCTTCTTCCCTCCCTTCCTCCCTCACTTTTTTCACTCTCTCCTCTTCAAGGTACCCACAAAGAGGTAGAGACAGGGTGATGGATTGGCAGTCACAGGCAGCCAATGAGGAGGAGCCTGTGCCCTAAGAGGATGGCTCGCTTGCTTCCTTTCTATTTCTCTTCCGTTTTCCTTTCTTTCTTTCCCTCTTTTATCTTCATTTCTTTTTTCTTGTGTTTTATTTTTTTGTTTTTCCTTTTTATTTTTTTCTTCCTTTAGGAAGCACTGGGAACCAAACACGGAACATCCCATGTGGGAGACAAGAACTCAATTGCTTGAGCTACCTCTGCTTCCTTTCCTTTATTTTTTTTTTCACTTTTTAATGTATATTCTTTTCTTTCTTATTTTTTCTCTTTTCTTCTTTCCTTTTTTTGTTGTTCTTTTATTTTTCCAGTCAAACATGGGTAATTCCAAAAGATTTAGAATAAGTGGAACCAAGAGTCAAAGAAGACCCTTAACACAAAGTCAAACAAAATTAAAACCCTAGACAAGAGAGCAACTGACCAACAGAATAAAAACCCATCAAGAAAAACAGATGCGTAGACATCAGCAAAAATTATAAACCATGCTTAGAAACAAGAAGATATGGCCCAGCCAAAGGAAAAACTATAATGCAGGAGGAGGCATAATTTGGAACAACTAATCAAAGATGTCCAACAACTCTTCTAAATCAATTCAGTGAGATAAAGGATATTAAGAAGACACTGGGTGAACATACAGAAGAAATTATAAACATACATAAAAAGATAACAGATTTTATGATAAGGAAAGGCACAATGGAAGAAATTAAAAGTACACTAGAATCACACAACAGCAATTTGAACAAAGGAAAGAATTAGCAAATGACATCCAAAATCACACAAATAGGAGAAGAGACCAAAAAAGTGGGAAAAAAATCCATCAGGGACTCAGGGAATTGCATGACAGTGTTAAACACACAAATGTATGCATTATGGGTGTCCCAGAGGGGAAGAGAAGGGAAAATAGGTAGAAGTGTTTGAGGAAATAATGGCAGAAAATTTCCCAACTCCTATGAGGGATACAAGTGTACATGTCCAGCAAGTGCAGTGAACTCCAAAAGAAGAAATCCTAGCATATCTACTCCAAGACACGTAATAATCATGCTGTCAAATGCTTATATACTTTATTATATACTACCCATAAATATGTATTCTATACATTTATACTTCATGCAGTTTACAATTATTTTTATATGAAATTATCTATATTATTTGTGACTGAAATAGGTCACTGAAATACTTGAAAAATTATTTACAATAAATGAAATTTTTTGCATACAATTGTCCTTAAATTCTGGTGTTTCTATGAAAAGCAATTCTATGCTGTTCTTTGGATCCCTGGCTCTAAATTCTCTAACCTGGGTAATGAATGTGTACTTCCTGAACCATAATTTTATGCAGATTTGAGAATGTGGGAACTAAGTCAATATGGTGACAAGAGCTAAGTTTTAACCAATCCAATGAATTCAGGAAACAAAATGGCTGAATATTGTACTTAGGATTTAATTATTGATCAGTTGACTCTGTGTCTATATGAATAGGCTGAGAACACTTTCAAACACTTTCAGTTGTTTGCCCAATGGCAATGCCAGTACATTCTTTTAAAAAGTTCCCCATAGCTGTGTTCCCTTAGGGACTCTCCCTAAATTGCCTCTTCTTCTCTGTGCCCAACCCACAATCTCTGAGCTATCTTCCCTGCTGCCTTATGTCCTCACACCAGATTTGCCCTTCCACATTCCTCTTTACTGAGGCCTCAGTAGCACTTCCATTTGAGAGAATCTTTATTATGGCCACTGGAGCTGGATTCACCTCACACTGTAACAAAGACCAGAGCTGGCTCACACCAGAGTCTACCAGAGCTTCTAGACCCTCACCAATTCAGGGCCAGAGATTCTCACCTATAGAGAAGCTATGTTAATAGACCCTAAATATGGTGATACTCCTTCTTACAAATAAAATATACATTATTCTGATTGTATGCTGTACCATCTCTAAGCACTCCATAAAAATTCCTGTGTAGGGAATGGAAAAAGAAAAGGATCAATATAACTTGAATTTTTTTTTTCTTATACCTCACCATGCATGCTCTACTATATCTAATTTTGTGAACTGTAGTTGTTCAGATACTATTCTCATTTCCTTTTTACTTATGGAATGAAGTCCCAAACTCCTTAGCCAGGGAATTAGACCTTTCATATCCAGCCCCTTGCTGGATTCCCAACCAACTTTGCAGGAATCCCCTTCATGCATCCCATACTCTAGCTGAACTAACAAATCCAATCCATTTTCCTCAACCTCCTATTAGTCTAAACCTTCATGATCTCTCACAGAAATTATTGCTGCACTCCCTAAGTTACCTCTCTACATCCAGTCTAAGCACAGCCAATCCCCTTTCTGGGACCTTCCTATTCCATCTTTCTAGCAAAAGCCAACTAAGATGAAGTCTACACTTGAGGTTTGATTATTTCTACCATTGGTTTATATCCTATCACTTGAAATGGAAACAAGAGATATCTACAATTGCCAAAAGAACTTTAAAAAGTTAGTAAATTTTATACAACACTCACTATCATTTCACAGGTTTTGTAAATACATTCAAACAATGAGAACTCATTTTCCTGCTTTATAACATTACTCAAATGTATATCCAAAGTGATAAGAGTGTAAAAACTCAATGAAAGTATTTTAAAAGCATATTATGGACTTTATACTGCTTCTTTTGGTCTCATTAATTATTTAGCTAGGCACAATTTTATTTTTATTCCACTTAAATTTCCACTCATAATATTTCTTTATAGATTAATTATGAGAGGAAAAACCAATTAATAAGAAAAAAGAACCAAGGACCTGACTATGGTAATTGGGGTGATATATTAATTTTACCTGGATAGTAATAGATGATACAACAGTAATTGTGATTGTAAAATAAGTAGTAAGGTTTGGACCAAATTGATTTATTTAAAATGTTAAAGCATTGTTACATAGTTACAATTGGCTTCAAAGACACTTCAAAAGCTTATGATATTTTCACTCCCCACAAAAACTAACTTAATTCATACACACAGAAAAGCCAAAGGATACAGCACTTGTGGTGAAGAGAGGATCTCCAAAGGTCCATTCTTTCATCATATCAACAGGAAAACTGACAAAAGTGATCAAAATCAACTTTTTCGAAACTACGGATACTAACAAAAAAATTACATCCAAGGAGTATTTATTTATGATAAACAGCTGAATGTCATTAAGAACAGGATTTGTGGCAAATATCATTGTGCCATACTCCCATCCTCCTTCTTCCCTTCCATGGGAGCCATGGAAAGAGCAGACTTGTAGCCAATGGAGAGAAAAGAAATTGTTTGACGCTTCAAATAAATCCCCATACTCAGGAAATTGTCATTATTTGACCTTACTGTCTGCTTCATGAAGATACCCCTTGCAAGCCTTGTCATTATTTCACCTGATTCAGAGCTTATTCAAGTGGAAACTACCTTTTCTTCAAGTTGTTTGTTGAAAAAAATCAGTTTAACATAATTTAACATTGCAGTTGCCTGAGACAGCGATAATAGATACCAAATGAGAAGATGACCAATATTTGTAATACAAAAGCTAAGAAAGGAAATGTCCTGACAGGCTTTTGAAAATCTCTGACATAGTCCTGGTAATCTATGAAGATTTATGTACCTGTTTAGAAAGTACCCTACATGGCCCTAATCTCTGACCTCTGGCTGACCTTCAGACTCTATGCAAGGAGAGACCAAGGCCAACACAGAGTTGTAAACTTCCTTCCAGAGTACTGAAGGCATGCTCCAACACATGCAAAGATCCCTTAGACAAAGGCTAGGAGACTTATTGGTTTAAGACATTTAAGGAACTCTTTGTCCAATCATTACCTGGCCACTGAGCTGAGCAGCAACTTTAGTGTCCAGCCATAACAAAGAATGCAGAAATTATAAGATTAGTTCAGAAATGTCATGAAATAGACAAACAACAAACATAACAAGAGCAGCCACAATAGACCCAGATGGGAAGAACGCTGAATTGCAGAGTTGACACTTTACATTATTTAAAATGTCCATCCTTCCAAAAAACATTACAACACATTCAAAAACATCCAAGAAAGTATGGCCAATACACAGAGAAAAAAGCAGTCAATAAAACAAAATATGTCCAGAGAAAGCCCAGATATTGGATTTGCTGGGCAAAAAGTTTATATCAGCTCTTGTAAATATGTTCAATGAACTAAATAAAGCCATGTCTAAAGAAGTAAAGGAAACTTTGTTAACAATGTTAGAGAACATCTATAAAGAAGAAGAAATTATTTTAAAATATAGAAATTCTGCAGTTGAAAATAAAAGACTGAAATTAAAAATTTCCTAAGGGTATCAACAGAAGACTTGAGCTGGCAAAGAAAGAATAAATAAACTTGAAAATAGATCAATTGAAATTTTCCAGTCTGAAAATGACAAGAAAAATTAATGAAGAAAACTAAACAGAGCCTCTGAGACCTGTGAGATACCATCAAGTGTACCAATATATGCATAATGAGAGAGGTGTCAGAAAGAGAAAAAGGAGAGAAAGAAGAAGAAATAACACTTAAAGAAATGATGACTAGAAACTTCCAAAATTTGATGAAAAACAATATTAGGCCTAACCAAGCTTATACTCCAATAGAAAAACTCAGAGATCTACATCTTGGGACATCATAATCACATTCTCATCATGTAAAAGGGATCTTGTTTAAGATTAGCAGTGATTTGTAATCAGAAAACAGGGAACCCAGAAAGCTGTGGGATTACATATTAAAAGTGCTGAATGAAAATGACTGTCAAGTAAAACACTATATAAAGCAAAAATACCCCACAGAAGTAAAGGAAAATTTAAGAGTTTCCCAGAAAAACAAAAACAAGAATTCATAGCTCACATATCTTTCCTATAAAAAATAGTATGTGCAGTTCTTAAGCCAGAAATCAAAGAAAACAAGACAGTAATTAAAATAAAGAGCAACAGTAAACATAAATGCAAAGGTAAATATAAAAGATGATATGAGTTTTTCTATTAGTAACTCTTTTCCTATCTGACTTTTAAGACAGCTGCATTAAGCACTAATTGTAATACTCTGTTGATGGGTGTGGTGGCTTGGACCTATGTACTTGAGAAAAATACGTTCTTAATCTTAATCCATTCCTGTGGATGTGAACCATTGTAAATAGGGCCTTGTGATGAGGTGTGGCCCACCTGAATCAGTATGAGTATTAATCTTATTACTGGAGTCCTTTACACACAGAAAGAAATTCAGACACACAGAGAAAAAGCCATGGAAAGAACCAGAAGTCAATGGAACCCAGAGAAGCCAGGAGAGGCCACCATGTGCATTGCCATGTGACAGAAAAACCAATTACCAAGGATCATTGGCAGCCAGCACCAGAACACCACTTGTCTTGGCGAAAGCACTGCCTTAATGATGACTTGATTTTCGACTTCTCCTAGCCTCAAAACCATGAGCCAATAAATTCCCATTGTTTAAGCCAACCCATTGCATGGTATTTGTTTAGCAGAAAGGAAAATAAACAATGGGCTTAAAATATATGAAGCTATCACATATAATTTGTATGACACAAACAGTAGAAAGGAGGGAGTGGGATACAGTTAAGTAGGAAACAAGTTTTTATATAATATTGACAATAAGTTGATATTAACCTGTGGCAGTTTGATATTATTTATGAATTCCAAAAAGAGATATTGATTATGTTTCTAAACTGGTCTGTTCCTCTGGACATGACCCTTTGATTTAAATTCAAAGGCTTTATATTTACTTGATTAAATCAAGATTAGGGCTTTGATTTGACCACATCATTGGAGTGATTCAGTTTGAGTCCCCATCTACTTTGTGGGCTATAAAAATGGATACTCAATCAAGAAGACAGGGTATGAGATACACAGAAGAAGATACATGGGAATAGAGAGAGCTCCACTGACATGGCAGAAGAGAGAACTTGATCCTGAGGACTGAGAGAGATGAGCTATTTGCCTGATAGTTTTCAGCTGAAGAGACCAGAACCCTGAGCCATTAAGAAGGCCCAGAAAGAAATGAGCCTTCCAGCCTCCAGCTTCTGAGATTGGCAGAAGCTGGGCCCATGGAGTCTTAAGAGAGAGAGCAAGCTGAACCCTTGCAGATGTCATCCGCGATCTTACTTCAACACATGGCAAAAGAGTTTGGTGAGGAAGAACCTTGAGTTGTTCTCTTTAGGGCCTTGTACCTGTAAGCTTTTGCCCCGAATAAATACCCTTTATAAAAGCCAACACATTTCTGGTACTTTGAATCTGTACCCCTTTGGCTGACTAATACATAATCAGAAATAGATTTTAATTGTAACTAACAGGAAAACCAATAAAAAATAACTCACAAATGTATAGTAAAAGAAAAAAAGAAGAGAATTAAATGGGTACACTAGAGAAATGTAACACAAAATAAGGCAGTAAAGGTAGAAAAGAGGAAAATGCATATGACATACAGAAAACAAATAGCAAATGGTAAACATGAAATGCACATTTTCAGTAATTCCATTAAATGTATATGGATAAAACTCTCCAATAAATGGCAGATATTGTTAGATTAGTTGTAAAAATACAATCCAAGTATATGTTGTCTAAACGAGACACTTTTTAGATGCAAAAGTCAGAAATAGATTTAAATATAGAAAAAAATATACCAACTTCCTGTTTCTAGTCTGCCATTTAAAAAGCTTGCAAGTCATACTGTCCAGACAACTAAAAAAAGGTGAAATGAAAAAATGAAAATCAATAACTTTTCTTACATCCATTAGTGAATTGTTATCACAGTGCAAACCATTATTCTGATGATTGGAAAGATAATCAGATAATATGACTCAAAGCTTATGTGGAGCAGAAACCTCTGCTGGACCCAGTGTTTGGTAGGAATAATTAAAGGGTAATTGATTAATGCTGGAGAATGAACATAGGCTACCTTTAACTACAAATACATCTAGAGGACCACTTATTGAGATATAGCCATTCTTTATATATTCCGTATATGATATATGATATCCAACAATTTTCTCCCATTTTGTAAGTTGTCTTTTGATTTTCATGATAATCTCATTTTTCTCCTGTCTTCACAGTAGGCATCTGGTCCTGAAGGTAAAATTAATGAAAGTGTAGGGATCCCCCTAACTCAATAAAAATAGACAAATAAACCAATCAAAAAAATTGACAAGATGTTGAACAGATATTTCCCCAAAGAAGATATACAAATGGTGAACAGGAACATGAGGAGACACTCAACCTCATTAGTAATCAGGGACATTCAAATCAAAACTCCAATGAGATCCCACTTCATACATATTAAGATGACTAATTTAAAATAACAAGTGTTTGTGCAGATCTAGAGAAGTTAGAACTCATACATTTTTGGTAGGTGTGATGGTTAGGCTAATGTGTCGAATTAGCCAGGTAATTGTGCCCAGATGCTTAGTCAAGCAAGCACTGGGCTAATTGTAATACAAGATCATTTAGGGGCTTTAGTCATCAGCGAATTTACTGCATAGATGGCTGATTACATCTACGATCAACCAGGTTGATTGCTGTCAGGGATAAGTACCATTTTATCCAATCAGGTGAATGCCTTAAAAGGGGAAGTGATTTCAGCATTCAGAGAGTATTTCCCAGCTCATCTTAGGACAGGTAATGTCTCCGAAAAACTTATCAAGGACCTTCACTGGACTTTCATCAGAGCCCTTGGTTTTCAGCCTGCCTGCAGAACCTGGACTTGTGCATCTCCATGGTCATGTGAGAGGATCTAATAAAATCTCATACTATTTACAGGTATCTCCTGTTGATTCTGTTCCCTAGAGAACCCTGACAAATACAGTAAGATTGTAAAATGGTGCAACAAATATAGAAAATGCTTTCGCAGTTCCTCAAATGTTCTATATGGAATTACTATGTGAGCTGGCAATTCCACTCCTAGGAATATAACCACCAAATGCAAACATAAACTCAAACAGATACTTATACACCAATATTCATAGCCAAAAGGTAGACTAGCCAAAAGGTAGAATCAACCCAATTGTCCATCAATAAATGAATGGATAAACATGTGGTATACACATGTAATAGAATATTACTTAATCATAAAAAGAAATGAAATTCTGATACATGCTACATCATGGATGAACCCTGAAATCTTTATGTTGAGAGAAAAGAATGAGACACAAAAGGATGAATATTGTGTGATTCCAATTATGTGACATATCTAGAATAAGAAAATGCATAGGGACAAAAAGTAGATTTAGAGGTTACCAGGGACTAGGGCAGGATGACAGGGAGTTATTCCTGAACATATGCAGAGTTTCTGTTTAGAGTTATGGAAAATTCTTTGCAATGAATGGTGGTAAAGGTAGCACAAAATTGTCAATATGATTAACACCACTGATGTGTGCAGTTAGAAGTGGTTAAAGTTTATATGTATATGTGTGTATATAAAACTACAATAAAAATATAGTAAATAAATGCAATAAAGGATTTAAAGTGAAACACTAGAAAATATTTAATATAAAGGAAGACTATAAAGAAGGAACACAAAAGATATGAGACATATAGAAAAAAAGGAAGTGTAAATATAAACATATCAATAATTACATTAAATGTGAATGGATAAAACTCTCCATTAAAAGGCAGATGTTGGCAGAATGGGTAACAAAAACTATGACCCAGCTATGTGCTGTTGACAAGAAACACACTTTAGATTCTAATTCACAAAAGGATTGACAGAAAAAGGATAGTAAAAGATATACAATGCAAATAGCAAATATAGGAGAGCTGTACTGGCTCTCCTAATGAGGAACAAAATAGCAATCAGACAAAAAATATTACTAGAGACAAAGAGTGATATTTTATCATTATGAAAGGGTCATTCATCAAGAATATATAACAATTATAAACATATATGCATCCCACAACAGAACCCAAAAATACATGAAGGAAAAACCGAGAGAATCAAAAGAGAAAGAGAAAATTCAGCAACAATTGCTGGAGACTTCTATAGCTGACTCTCAAAATTGTGTAGAACTAGAAGAGAAATTCAAAAAGGATACAAAAATCTTGAACATTGTCAATCAACTTGATCTTGAGAATCAAAAATGTTCTTGAGAATAAAATTCTTTTCAAGCACTAAAGGGACATTATCAATATTAGACCATATCCCAGGCCATTAGTGAAGTCTCATTGTGACTGGGGACTTAGAAGCAAGTAAACTGTAATCATTAGCAATCAAACATATTAAATAACCTAGGACTCTTAAAATGTTGGTCAGAAAGATAGACAACTAAAGAGATGTCAACCCCCTCCAATACAGGTGTCAGGGTCACCAGCAAAAGCACAATTCAAACAGTCTCTGCTGGAAGGATGTTTTACTCATATAGAAAAGAGACAGAGAAAGGTCACCTTCATTATTGGGCATCAGTTCCCCAAAGCCAGCGGGTCTCAATCCATGACCAATGCAGGGAGGTATTCTTCATCAATACCCCTCTCTTGTTTTTGTGTGCTGAAGTAGTGGAGGAACCCTGTTCAGTCCCCACCAGGGAGAGATATACAACCAGGTTATGAACTGAATGTTGCAAAACATGTCCCCTGGAATTAGACTTTCTTCAGTGAATTTTGACATATGCTTGGGACAATAGTGGAAGGGATATTCTGACAGTCCCCTTGTCTACCAGGGGATTATGTTTTATCCCACCACGCTGACACACCAGGTCCTGAGCACAGGATTTACTTGTGGGATGGAGTGAAACCTGGCAGGGTGCTCTAGGACTGCTGCTAACACATTGCACCCCTGACTTTTCCTGGAAACTCAACAAACAATCTTGATATGCCCATCATCAATTTCAGACTGTGTGGCAGTTTGATATTATTTATGAATTCCAAAAAAGAGATATTATTTTTGTAAACTAATCTGTTCCTCTGGACATGATAACCTTTGATTGTATTAGGCTCAGCTGAGATGCCTATAATTAAATTATATTTAGATTAGGACATTGATCCACCCACATCATTAACATGCACATCATGAGGGTGTACAGTGTTGAGTCCCCACCCCCTGTGGTAGGCTATATAAATGGATGCTCAATCAAGAACACACAGAAGTAGATACAAAGAGAAGAACACAGAGGAAGAGAAACAGCTCTTTAGACAAGGCAGAGGCTCCAGGAAGAGAGATGAACATGACAGTCTACAGCTGACCTTGTGAAGAGAACAGAGCCGCTGAGCCCAGAATATTCTTCCCATCTCCTATGATTTGTTTAAATTCTCTCTCTCACTAAGCACCCTGTTTTCCTTACATTTTCCTGCTCTGTGACCCTCCTGTTTTACCCACTCTTTTCTGTCTCTCTCTGAAGCTTTTGTGCCTGTGGTTCCTTCATTGTTAGTATACCTACCCCTAGGGAGCTATGGGGTTAAACCAGAAAGGTGGGTCAGTCCAGAAAAGACCTTTTTGCATTTAGGTAGTCCAGACAACAGAAACTGGGTTGAGTTAGTATGCCACATTCCAGCCATCTCTCTTCTTCTCTCCCCTCAATCACTTTTGTATATAGCACTCCTCAGCAACTTGTATTCTGCAAAAAGTCTCAGTGCACTTAGTTCCCTGTGCCTGGATAAATGTGAGCTTAAAACTCACTGCTCTGAGCATCTCTATAACCTGTGACTCTGGTCAGAGGGACCTTGTTCAATGCCTCTGAGCAATTTCCATGCTTTACAGAACCAAGCAAGGGGGAGAGAATTGGACTGGTAAGACTAGGATGAAAATGTCTAACCTGATAGTTTTCTTTTTCTCAATTGAGTATTTTTGAGATCATTCTCTAGTCTCTACCATCCTCCAGTGTCCTAAAAATGTGGAATTTGTCCTTTTATTTGTTGAAACTTGGGGAGTTTTTTTGAGGGGATACCTTATGTTGCCATTTTTATAACATCACCCCAACCATTGCTTTTGGGAAGATATGTCTGGTGGGAGGCAAATGCATTCTCCATGGGAAACTGCACCCCTTGGAACTCCTTGCACCTTCTCATCCATGACATAGTCTAATTGATCACTAGGAATTATGGGTCCCTGTACCTTTTCCAAACCCAATTGATTCCCATTTTCACTAAGTAGCCTGCCTGGGTGAGAAAACAGAAGGGAGGTCTCTGTGTGGAGCAGAAAAATATTGACAGCACGACACAGGTCTTCCTTTTTCTTTTAGAAACTAACTGGTTGACATTTGAAATCTATCATCACGTAAAAGTTAAAATGGGGGCTTAGCTATTGAAAAAGGAGAGAGATAAGAGAGAAGAAGAGTTATGGATATCCAGGATAGGCTCTAAAGAGAAAATTAAGTGATGATTTGATAAGGAAGAAAGAATAAGGACTTTAGAAATATTTCAGTAATTCTAGAAAAATCTGTTACTGTAAGCTTTAAAGCATTAATGGACTTTATAACTTATTTTATTTATTAAATATCATTAGTTTTGCTGGTATCAACTTTAATTGAAATCCATAGGAAACTACCCAAAAGGTGGGGTGCTTACTTAGGAGATAGTTCAGGTGTATGGGGAATTTTTTATTTTAACTAAAGAAATGAGTCAGATACAACCATCTCTGAACCAGCAGCAGAAGAGAAGTGTCTTATCCTCACAGAGATGGTGATGGTAGTCCTGGTAAGTGTGGGTGTGTCTGTGTGGGGGGAGAGCAAGAAAATCATGCAAGTTCACAAACATGCATTGGGGGCTGACCTCTAAGAGACCCCCTGTGATACCAGAAGCTGAGCAGCAGGAAGAGACCCTGTGTTCAGCACTAATCACATTCATCTTGATTACAATCTCCAAACTTTGTATGTGCAAGAGGGTGACTACTCTTGCCAAGCATTATTCATGCTTCTCAGTGCCCAGAGGTGCTTCATCATTAACCACAATGTGAGACAGAAAATTATTAAGGAGAGAGGAGTTGGATTTGGGGCATGGAGCCCTCACTCATGTCCAACACTTTTCAGGATATTCTGGAGGGTTTTGTGATTCTTTCAAGTTCTGCCTGCAACTTATGAGAGAGTTGGACCATGGCACTTCCTTTAATACAACCTAAATATACTTATATACTAACTCAAGGACTGGGTCCGTTTGAAGGGGAGTTCTATGTAACAAGAATTGAGGAAAGAGAAAATACCCATAAAATAACAAAAACAATGGAAAACATATTATAAGAAACGGATCAGGGATCATTTCATTGTATTCCACATACAAATATTGTTAAATGGATATAGGATCCATGGTTTTCTTTGCCATCTGGTTCCTGGAAGAGATAGCCTTAACCCTGTGCACATGCTCACCTCCACTGCAAATTAAGAGTTTTGGATTTAGACTTGAGAGTGCCCTCTTCAATTTTAAGAAGTATCTCTTTTCTTTCCTATTTCTGAGATCTGTAGCAGCAGAATAATCTTTCCAAGTATCCTCTCTTCACTCTCTCCTCAATGTTATGCCATTTCTTCATTTTCTTCATTTCTTCATCAATCCTATAACTAATTATTTCATTAGGAAAAGAGCAGCTGAGTGTCTAGTCAAAGTAATATATTCTGGAGGTTACTCTAGAAAATTTTAAAAGCTAAGACTGTAGTTTTCCAAGTGTGGTCCCCCACCAGCAGCATGACCATCTCCTGGAAACTTGCTAGAAATGGAATTTCTTGTATCTCAGCTCAGACATACCAAATCTGAGATGCTGGGGGTGAGATTGAGCAATTTATGTTTTAACAAACCCTCCTGGTGATTCTCATGAACACATGTGAGAACCTCTAATGTACAGATGGAATACATTTTCTTCCCAGGATTTTTTTCATGTGAATAAAAAGTCACCCCTGCAAGGGTGGAAAGAACTCACTATGTGACTAACTTTACATACAAACTACAGTACATATTTAGTCATTTTGACCACCATAAAATGGGAGATTATTGAAATGGGAATTACTGACAGTACAGCCTTATCTTTTAGGTGCTTTGGGTAGGAGCCAGGAATTAACATTAAATATCAAACTGAACCTTCCTCTTAAACTTCACCAGTCATGGATATTGCTATTACTACTTTCAAGCAGACTTTTCTTTCTGGTTGTAGGTTCAGAGGAAATACAACTCTCAGTTTTCCACTGGCATATTTTTTTTCCTAGAAACTATAATTGGCTTCTTTATTGTCCTTGGGTTTTTTATTCATCTAAAAAAATTATTGAAGTAAAACACTCACACATAAATATACATAAACCAAAAGTATATACTAAAAATTGTGACCTTATAAAACAAACATGCACAACATCATACAGGGCTCTCATACCTCACCCTACCACCAATAACTTATATTGCTGTAAAACATTTTTAACAAATAATGGAAGAGCATCTTCAAAATATTACTATTCAACAAACTATCTTACATTTGGTGAATGTTTCCCCCAACCCACACTAATCTTATTATTATTATTTTTATATCATTCATACATGAACATACATATACAGTAAGTATGTAGTAAAAGTTGGAATTTAGAAATCAAACATGCATAATATCATAGAGGGGTACCATACATCACCCCATCACCAACACCTTGCATTGTTTTGAAACATTTGACACAAATTATGAAAGAATAACATCAAAATATTACTAATTATAGTTCTTATCTTACATTTGGTGTATTTTCCCCCAACCCACCCTATTATTATTTTTAAAATATATTTTTATTGCAGAAGTTGTGAGCTTACAAAACAATCATGCTCATGTGCAGAATTCCCAAACAACTGGCGTATATTTTTCAAGATGTACTAAGAGTAAAACAAATACGAGTGAAGCTATGAGGAAGATGAGATGTCACAAAAAGAGAGTTGGGTGAGGACAGGGGATGGAACGTCTGGTCTACTCTTTGTGCACAAGATTATTGGGATCAACAGGTTGAATATGCAGGTGCCAGTCATTTCCTTCTCCCTGTCTGGCTGCCTCTTTTAGTCATGTCCATCTATCAACAACATAGATTTCCCCAAACTTGGGTCCTGTAGAAGGTCTCTCTTTTCACTGTAATAGATAATTTTCTGCCTTTAGTGTAAGTGATTATATTGCTTTTCATCTCATTGGGAGCTTTTATGATTTGATTGACGCTTAATTGACAATTAGATAAGTGTGTATGGGACACAGAACAAGTAATTTAGGATGTGTACAAGGTGATCTTATGAAGGATGAAGCAATTTAATTCCAGAAACTTAGAGAGAGGGGATAAATAAAGAATGAGTGTTAAAAGAGAAAAGGTTGTAGAAAGAATTGTGTTTTGAGGCATTTCCTGTATCAGTGTCTAATTAAGACTTCTAATTTTGGTAGCTGTCTCTTGTCAGGCAAGGAGAAGGGGAAATGGATGAATTGGGCTATTCTATTAAATTTAGTCTGAGGTAGTATTCTCATCCACCACAGATAGAGCACAATGGTCAAATGATTTTTCTCTTTTTCTCTCAGGTCACCCAGAAGGTGATGAGAAAAAACAATTCTACATCTGGAGGAAGCTTCATTTTCGTAGGCTTCTCAGAGCAACCCTGGTTAGAGAGTATTTTATTTGTATTCATCCTAATGTTCTACCTACTGACAATCATGGGCAATGGGACCATTATCCTGGTCTCCCACCTGGACCCCCATCTCCACACACCCATATATTTCTTCCTCACTCATCTCTCTTCTCTTGACCTCATTCATATGACCTGCATTAGTCCTCAGATGTTGGTCAATCTCAGGGAGGCAGACAAATCCATAAGTTTTGTTGGATGTGTAGTCCAGCTTCTCTTCACCCTGGGTCTGGGGGGCACTGAGTATGTCCTTCTGGCCATGATGGCATATGATTGCTATGCTGCTATCTGCCAACCCTTACATTATTTCACCCTCATGCCACCACAGCTGTGCTGGACACTGGCCAGTGTATCCTGGTTAATTGGTATCAGCAACTCATTGGTCCACATGCTTATCACAATGACCCTTCCCCGATGTGGCCACAACTGGGTAAATATTTCTATTGTGAGATACAGCCAATGATGCAACTGGCCTGTGTGGACACCACAAATTACGAGAAGGAGATTATGATGCTAAGTAGCATCTTCTTTGTCTTTCCTCTCTCACTGCTCTTGATCTCTTATGGGCATATTGTCCATAGCGTGTTGAGGATAAATACACCTGGGGGAGACAGAAGGCCTTTGGGACCTGTAGCTCCCATCTCATGGTGGTGTCCATTTTCTACAGTTCTATCATCTATGTGTACATGACTCCCAAGCCAAAGGTCTCCGTGATATGACCAAGTTTGTGGCATTGCTATATAATCTGTAATATACATGACCTTAAACTTTCCCTTTCAAGCAATTACATACCCTATAATAGCTCTGCTAGTTATGAACACCATGATATGCTTTCACCATTTGTATTCATTTGCAAAGATTTACAAACAACCTTTTTACCAATTCTGCAAGAATAATCCTAAGCTTTCCATTCTCTACCCTTGTATTTTCTGGTAACCAATATCTAATTTTTAATTCCATGAGTTTACACAATATATTCAGATCATAATAGTGCAATCATAGAGAATTTGCCCTTTTGTGTCTGGCTTGTTTCACTCAACATAATATCCTCCAGGTTCATCCATTTTATCCTATGTTTCACACCTTCATTTTTTCTTACCCCTGTAAAATATCCCATCATTTATAAACCACAATTTGTTTATCCACTCCTCAGGTGATGGACACCTGAATTGTTTCCAACTTTTGGCCTTTGTGAATAGTACTGTTATGAACATCAGTGTGAAGATGCTTGTTTATGTCTCTGCTCCAGTTCTTCTGGGTATATACCTAGAAATTGTATTGCTTGGTCACCTGGCAAGTCTATATTCAACCTCCTTAGGAACTGCCAAGTAGACCTCCCCAGCAACTGTACCATTCTACATTCTCACCAGCAGTGAATAAGCATTTCTTTCCCTCCACATCCTCTCCAACATTTACAGTTTTCTAGTTTTTTAATAGCAGCCTGTCTAATAGGTGTGGAATGATATCTCACTGTAGTTTTGATTTGCATTTCCCTAATCACTAGTGAGGTTAAACAGTTTTCCAGGTGTTATTTTGCCATTTGTAGTTCTTCTTTGGACAACTATTTTTTCAGGTACTTTTCCTATTATTAATTGGGTAGTTTGTCTTTTTATTGTTGAGCTGTATGATATCTTTATATAGAATGGATATTAAACCCTTATTGGATAAATGGTTGACAAACATTTTCCCCCATTTAATCAGCCTTTTGACTTCTCACAATTTTGACAAAGTCCTTTGAGGTACAAAAGTGTTTAATTTTGAGGAGGTCCCATTTTCTATTATATCCTTTGTTGCTTGTGCTTTGGGTGTAAGGTTTAAGAAACTACAGCCTACCACAAGATCTTGAAGATGCTTTCCTACATTTTCTTCTAGGAGTTTTATGGTTCTTGCTTTTATATTTAGGTCTTTGATGTATTTTCTTTTAAATTTTTTGTAAGGGGTAAGATGAGTGTCCCTTTTTTTTCTTTTGCATGCTGATATCCTTGAGTGTTTGAAGATAATAAATACAAACACACCCACTCAAAAAGTACCTTTCACAGTCTTTACAAGTTGGCTCTTTATTGGCCAGTGCTTTCCTTCAGAGTTAAGCCCACCTATCATGAAGATCAGCCCAAGGCAAAAGCGAAGTGCCAGGTCTTCTCTGTCTTTTTTGAGCCTGTGTCTTGTCCTGTTCTTATTTCATCCATGGCTTTTGGATTTCCCTCTTATACAGGAATCAGAATGCTCCTTACACTCCTATTTAAATACACTTGGAATGGCTTAAAACTGGTAATCCTTTGCCAGTTGCTTGGACTTGTTTCTCACACTGCTTAAGCAATCCTCAAGTTGTTTCCACCTTCAAGGCCTGCATTGGGAGCATGAGATTGAGATGAGTTTCCTGGTTTAGTCTTTCTTGTTAATACAGGATAGATTGGCACTGACATGCAGGCCCCCCAGCATGTGCATAGTCAGGAACCATAATGGCAGCACAGGCTGACTCCACAGCATGCTAGCAAGAGGGTACGGGATGGGCTGCCAAGGGTGCCAAGAGCTTCTCCTACAGTTTTTATAATTGCATGTCCTTGATTCAGCACTTGCCCAGTTACTGACATCTTTTATCTGTTTTCTGGAGTTTTGAAGAGGATGGCTCTGTTAATTTTTGTCATTTTTCAAAGATTCTGAAGGTAAATGGCATCTTGGAGCATCTGATCCAAGAACTTATCTTGTGAGGCATACAAAATATAAACCATATAAGCATATCCATTACAATCTACAGCTAAAAATGAAAGACAATATTCATATTATTAATAAGACAAACTATGCTTTTATTTTTAATATCATGAGTATATTCTCCTATGCTAAAGGATGATCCAGAGTCAGAGACAAAATGGGGATGGTTTTTAGTACTTCTGTTCTCTCTGAGCACTCTCAACCTGAGATTCAAAGGGCAAAATGTCTACAATTCATGACACAATTCGGTGCTTTTTTTCTCCCCAAGGGGAGAGAAAGGTAAAAAGGAACACAGTATTCTTAGACAGCAGGATTCAGGCATCTTTAGATTGGATGAAATATGCTGTATTTTGTAGGATAATGTTGTTCTTGAGCAGAAGTGAATGTAAAAGTTGTAACACACATTAGCCATCAGGAAGTGCATTCCTCTATTTTATAATATCTATTATATACCTATAAAATTTCTAGAGTTGGCAACTAACATCGTCATTGTCAACTTGCATTTACTTTTTTTCTTTTCTGTTCATTTTAGGAATGTGGATGAAAGCACCATCCATGTATGAACTAGGAAATGTGGCTGATTATTTAAGGTTAAAATTGAATAAGAAGTGGGCATTCCTTCACATAAAGTAATCAGATTATCATCAAGGAAGTTTTATTCTCTTTGATTGTAAACTCTGTGCTGGTGAAATTAGTCCATGATATATGATTCTTTTTTATTTTTGAGGTACCGAGGGCTGGGGATTGAACCTGGGACTTCATATGTGGGAAGCTGGCGCTAAACAACTGAGCCACATCCCCTTCCCTGAGTTGGTTTTCTTGTTTGTTTTGCTTATTGTTTGTTTTTGTTTTTTCAGGAGGCACCAGGAACCAACCCTGGAACCTCCCATGTGGGAGGCAGGAGCTCAACCACTTGAACCACATCTGCTCCCTATGATATTTGATTTTAAGAGATTATATTTTCATTGGAAAGCTAAAATTAAACTACTTTGAAGCTATTATAAATTCAGTTACAAACAAAAGCATATTATGATACTAGCTCTGACATTGAGAGGGTTCACAGACAATATATCACAGATAAGCAAGTGTTTTTATGAAGGTATATTGAGCTAAATCCTCCATGCAACTGACCAATAATAATCAACATCTTTAAGTGCCAATTTTTTGTTGTTGTTGTTAATTGATTGTTAAAGTAAAACCATATAGATCAGCTGGTGACCAAAATTGTTTCTTAACTTTTTCTAAAGCAACTTTGGAATCTGAATTTGTATGATGAAATTAGAGTGAATTTGTTTATAAATGTAGAAAAAAATTACAACAGGGACTTCTTGTTAAATTTACAGTTAACCTCCCACTTATGTCTCATGCTAAAAAATAAGCCAAATAGGTTTTGGCTGTGAAAGGATGGAAATACAACTAAAAATTTAATTTTTTAGAGTTCTGAGGTAGCATTAGTAAAAAAATTATATTAAAGTATTAAAATCATTAAAGTATTAAAAATGATAATAAAAATCACTTTTAGATGTCTGAACAAGAGAAATATCAGTAATTTCTGAGGTGCCTAAATAAATATTTGGCCTCTTTGAACAGTTCATGTGACTATCAATTCAGGGCATTATGGCATTTTGCTCAAGTTTTCTTCCCAATTCGTCTAAGTATTGTCAAAATGCTTGGGATATAAATAGCAGATTTGTCATTTCTTCAACTGCAACAAATGCACACCTTCATGGTAGAAAGATAGTAAGGGGTTCAAATGTTTATTAATTAATCTAGTATAAATTTTCTGGATTCTTTGAACAGTGAACAGAACACAAGCTTTGGATGAAGTAAATTTTCTAAATTAAAATTTCCTTCCCTATTTTAGATTGTTTACATAATCCTGAGGAAGTTCCTCATCCTCTGTAACCCCAAGTTTCTTCATCTTTAATAAAAAGAATATTCACAATCTAGGTAACCAAGAAAGTCAGAGAAAAATTGGAGGTCCTCACCAAATGAGAAATTGTGTCTTTATTCTGAGGTCATCAGCTTGTTTTCTGACATTTTAAAATTTTTTGAGAGTGCTTTAGTCTCTTAGCTGCTAAAACAAATACCATGCAATGGGTTGAATTAATAAAAGGAATTCATTGGCTCCTGGTTTCAGAGGCTAGAAGGCTTGCTTACTCCCAGGGTTGGTATCTTCTGGCACTCTTTGGGGTTCCTTGGCTTTTCCGTCACGTGTTAATGCATATGGTTGTGTCTCCTCCTTTCTTCTCCAGGTTCCTTTGACTTCCAGCTTCTGGCTGCTCCTTGTGACTTCTGTCTCTGTCTAATTTCCTTTGCTTGAAAGAACTTTAGCCATATTTCATTAAGGCCCACCCACATTCAGTTTGGGCACACCATCGCATCTTTGAAGGTCCTATTCACAGGACCAGGTATTGGGACTTGAATTTGCATTTTGTGGGGGACCTGATTCAATTGTCTAACATTTAAATACTTAGTATATAATCTATTGCTCTAATATTTTCAGTACCCAGAAAAATCAATTTGTAGAAATACAGGGACTTAAATAAAAAAGGAAAGAATCTAAAAGAGTCAGAGTTAAAGGATGCAGGAACTAAAATCATAGTATAGAGAAGAGGAGACAGAGAAGAAAATATCTTGCCTCCAACATTTAATAATTTTATATGAGATTTTGAGAAAAGTTAGTACACAGTAAGGTAAATGTATTTTACCCATTCATCTAAATACACAGCAAAGTTTAGTTATTTATCAGATAACTTGGAAATAGATGAATTGGGGAAGTCATTGGGGATGTTTATTGAAGGATGATTTCTTTTCTAGGCTTTTTACAGAAGCCTCTACTTTAATCTACCTAAAAACTCCATGAAGTGGATATAATTATGTCTATTTTACAGGCAATAAAACTTAAGAAGAGAGAAGTTGAGTTTCTTGGCAATGGTCATACAGCTCAGAAGAGGTTAAGCAGAAGTAGAACTCCAGTCTCAATGGCTGATATCAGAGGACACTTTTTTCTATTACATCACATTAGGGACTGCTTTCTTCAAGGAAAAGCCCGGCTGCACCATCCACACTTAGCATGGAAATCACTTCATCTAAATATCCATGTTCATCACTTTAAAGTTTTGCCTTCCATCAGACATCAGAACACAATTTTGTCAAGTTCTATGCCCCTTTTAAGCAAAGATCTCCTTTCCTCCAGTTTCCAATATAAGGACTCGCCAGAAACACTTTTTTAAAAAAGGATTTATTTATTTACTTACTTTTATCCACTTTAACCGCCCCCCCGCCCCGTTTGCCATTTTGTGTCTATTCACTGGGCAATTCCTGTGTCTGTTTCCTGCCCTCTTTTCTCATCCTTCTTATCCTGTCTTCACCAAGATTTGTTGGTGACCTCCAATGTGGGAGAGAGGCATTCTGCCACCTGCCACCTGTGCCACCTCAGTTTCTGGTTTTTCAGTGCATCTCATCTTGGCTTTCCCCTGTTCGCTCTCCTGTTATATCATCATCTTGCTGCATGGCTCGGTGGGGCCTGGCATGCCCAAGCATGGGGCCTGGGGACATGTGTGACTTCTATTTTTTTTTATTTTACTGGGAGTTCCCAAGGATCAAACCCAGGTCACTCTATATGACAGATGGACATTCAACCATTTAAGCCACATCTACCACCCAGAAACACTTTAATTCCATATTTCTACCAACAGTCTCCTCAATGCAATCTAGGCTTTTTCTACCAACCACCTTACAATTCTTCCAGCCTCTATCCATTACCAAATTCCAAAGTCATCTTCACATTTTTATATATTTGTAATAGCAGCACCCTACTTTCAAGTACCATATAGTGTCTTAGTTGCCCACTGCTATAAACAAATATACAATGGGTTGGTTTAGACTATGGGAATTTATTGATTTAAAGATAGGGGAAGTCCCAAATTGAGGCATCAGCAAAGTGATGATTTATCCCCAAAGATTCTGCTGTTCTGGGGCTGGCTGCTAGAGATACTTGAGTTCTTAGCTTTTCTGCCACATGTCAATGCATATGGAAATGTCTTCTCCTTTCTCTTCTGGGTCCTGTGTCTTTCTCTTCACAAATAATTCTTCCAGTAATAGTATTTAGACCAACCCTATTCAATTGGGACACACTCCACCAAATATAGCATATTCAAAATATCTTAAATGGGTTCACACCCAAGAAATGAATTAAGATTAAGAACATGTTGTGATAGGGTACATAATTCAACCTACCACAAGTCCCTTTAGTCCTGCCCAATAGGCCCACTGTGAAGGTGAAGAGATGTGAGATGGGAAAGAGAACCATAATCCACATATGGAATAGTCAGATATGGAGCATCTTTGCAGACATTATGTGAGCTGTAGCTGGAGGGTCCTTTTTGAACCTGGGAAGAATCAAGCAGAGATTCTAAAGGATGCAAGTTAGCTTAAGATGGGGTTAGTCACCAGCTAAAAGAGAGCTATATAAGTGGGGGGAAATATACATCCTTAGTATTGGAGGGAATGATTCTATTGAGATCAGAGGAGAACTTTAAAATCCACAGCAGATCTGTGTTGCAAGAATAAAGCAACATAATGATATCAAGAAAGGAGAGTAGGAAGCAAGTATACCTCTCTTGTTTTCTAATTCTTACATTTATTGCTCTGTTCCTAGCTGGGATGAGAGTTTTATGAAAAGATACCAATAACTTTAACACTCATTTCCTGTTCCACCCCTCCTCGAATCATTTGAATCCTATTCTTGGCAACTGCAACATCCAAGCAAATCAGTGTTTTTGAAAGATATTCTCTGGTATGCTTGAGACAGGTAAGCCAAGCCCTTAGACTCTGGGCAGGCCTTGAGGAAGCTTGATCAGCTTCATCCATTTATCCCAGTGTGCTGTACAGATATCTATTTTTCTAGGTTTCCCATTATGTGAGAAATATTGGGAGTCCTCCAATACTTGTTGTATCTTCTTGTCTAACTTCCTTTCTATCCTCAACTCCAACTCTCTTTAGCAGTCCCTGTTTTAGTTTGCTAAAGGCTGCCAATGCAAAAATACCAGAAATGAGTTGGTTTTTATAATGGGAAACTATTAAGGTAAAATTTTACAGTTGTGAAGCTGTGAAAATCTCCAAATCAAGGCATCATCAAAGATGCAATCTCACCAACAGGTTGGCTACTGGGAGATCCTTGTCTCCTGCCATATGGCAAGGCAAAATGGCAGTCAGTCTCTCTCTCTCCTCCAGGCTCTCTTTCTCCCAGAGCTCAGGTGTATGTCCAAGAGACTTAAATATTGGGGCTGTCCATGTGCCAGCTGGTCCCTGAATCTCAACAGAGTTGCAACACCTACTCTCCAGTGACTGGACTGTCACAGGCCACCTAACAAGGAGGAGATGATGGACAAACAACATATCAAGGAACCAAGAGTGTCTAAAACTGCAAGCAAGAGAGTCCCATTCATCAGCCATATGGGATTGAAATCCCCCTCAATTAAAGGTGGGCATCACCATCACAGAGACCTTGGGAATGGAGAACAAACTATGGAGTAAAGTAGACTTACTAGTATTCTACCATAGACTTATTGTGATAATGGAAGAAAGATCATTGATGTGGAGGCAGTGGCCACTGGAGGTTCTGGGGTTATGGAGAGAGAAAAACAGGTGTAATATGGGGCATTTTTGGGACTTGGGAACCATCCTGAATAACATTACAATGACAGATACAGGCCATTATATACACTGCCATAACCTACAGAGTTGAGTGGGAGAGAGTGTAAACTACAATGTAAACTATAATCCATCCTTAACAGCAATGCTCCAAAATGTGTTTACCAATTGCAATGAATGTACCACACTAATGAAAGATGTTGCCAATATGGGAAAATGTAGGAAGTGTGGGGAGAGGGGCATATGGGAATCCCCTATATATTCTATGTAAAATTTATGTAACCTAAGTATCTTTTAAAAGACTTAAAATTATTTTTTTAAAAAGGCATAAGGCATCATCAGTGATGCTCCCTCACCAATAGGTCAGTTGCTGGGAGATCCTAGGCTCCTGCCATGTGGCAAGGCAAAATGGTGGCCTGTCTCTCTCTCTCCTCCAGACTATCTTTCTCCCAGAGCTCAGCTGTAGGCTATAAGGTTTATGACTTATCTTTCCACGGGCTACATCTCTTCAGCATTGGGTGGCTCTACTGATTCCAGCCTCTGGCCCATCTCTCAGCCTTTCAGGGGTTCTCTGGCTTTCTGTGGCTGTTGGCAATCCTGGAGTCCTCTCTTACATGGCAGAACAAAAGCTTACAGTTCTCTTTCTCTGTGTATCTCTTCAGGTATCTCCTGTTTATATAGGACTCCAGCAAGAGGACTGAGACCCACCCTGGGTCATCCTCCACTGAAGTACTCCAATCAAAAGGCCCCACACCAACCTGGAAGGAATGGATTAGCTCTAAGAACTTGATGGAATTCAGAAAAGCTTCAAACTGTCACATCAACTCAGCCACATTCATAACCATTGTCTTCAATGAGAATTTTACTGTGGTTAGATTTTGATACCCAACTCCTGTCTGTCCAGCTCATTTATACTAGTACACTACATCAGAATCCACTGACTGTCATTTTTATCACTGCCTATTACTCCCTCAAATCCTAGCATACCTCCTAGGCCACCTTAGATTCATTGGAGTGATGAATCACACCTCTACATGTTTAAGAGACTCCGGGAGTTCTTTCCTCCTGGGAATCATATGCTGCCCAATGGCATTCAATGCCTTTTCCATATTGGTGACTCTCAAATGTCAATCCCTACTCTTGACCTCTTACAGGAACCCAGAGTGAAGTGTCAAACTGCATTCCTGGAGTCAGCAAAATAAGCCAAACTAAAGTGAGCATTTAGGTAGAAAAGGAGAAAAGAATCATGAGATATTTGAATATAAGTTTTGGTATGATCAATTAATGTGTATTTCTTTTGGAACTATTCTATGTATGAATGGCAAAAGCATCTTAAATTGAGCCTCAGATTTTCGTTCAATGCCTAGATGTAGCAGTGACCAAGAGGAACATAAAACAGTAACACTCCACCTCTCAATACACACATTGATTATCAATAAATCCATAAAATATTCATGATATGCATGCACAAACATTCACTGTCTATTTCACATTAATCAGAAATACAGTGAGTGACCTTGGATGCTACAAGCCTCAAAACTCCAGGCACTAGCTGTGCTGAGGAGAGGAATTTATACTTGGTTACTGCAATACTGACTTACAAAAATTATAATAAAGGACATTATGCAAAGGAACATACTGGAAAATGACCACTTGATTAAACATTTCTCTGTAGTCCAGGTTGACAAATGGCTGAGATCACCCCAGTGAAGTGGACTTCATAAATGGCCCAGGGTTGGTGGCTGAAAAGTGAAAGGATCTAGAATTATTGTCTATTAATGTCAATAAAAGGCAAGCATCTTTTTCTTATTTGCCCCTCATGGCACTCATGTACTTCTTCTCTCCTTCCATATGGAATATGTTAACATAAAAGAACTTCACAATACAGAATGTTAGCATAAAGGAATATCAACCCTTTTACTATAGAATCCTAGTTATTTTACTTTTGGAATAATGGAGGGATGTATATAAAACTAGAGTTCAAAGATACAACTTTATAAATTATGTTGTAAACTTGATAATTATGTATAGACTTTCATTTGCTGTATTTGAGTGAAAAATTAAGATTTCTATTGGAAGTATAAATGCAGTAGAATAGATATATACACATCAGTATTTTAATGTTTATGACTTATCTTACTTATGGTAACTGACAAGAGATTGCGGAAGTTGATATGTGGGCAGGTTATTTATTCGCCATTCCCCCTGCTCCCCCTTCCTCCAATACCAGGTCCAACCAGAACATTTAAAATCCCAAGTGGGGTTTCTACTGAAGAGAATGTTTAAAGATCACTGATATCTCTCCCAGTACTTGGTACTTAAATTTGCTACACTCTTACTGGACTCCCATGACATACAACTCCTATGACCTGTGGCAGCCATACCATTATTTAAAAGTGGTCTAGAAAGTTTATCCATAGGTGGTGGTAAAATTTGTTTCTGTATTACCCACTCACTAGTCAGTTTTCTTCTTTGTGGGGCCTGTGTGAAATTCCAATTTTCTTCCCCCTTAAGCTCTTCAAATATTTCACCCACACAGGATGCCGTTTCCCAACAGTATACATGCCACTTCAAATACCTTTTATATTAGACGACTTTTAAAATGTATAAGAAATGACTTCTAAAGTTTTTTCTCATGGACTAGTCCTTTCAGCAAAAAAATGTTAGACTTCATTTTTATTCTACTAAATGTAGGAAGGAAGAAATGGGCTACAGAGGTGAGAGACACAGTGTTTGAATATTGTCATGGATTAGAAATGAGAATTAAAATTCTTTACAATTGTTCTCCTCCCAATTTTAAGAAATCCACTTATAAATAAGCCTTACCTTTACTCAAACATTCTTCCAAAAAGTTACATTCCTCTCAATCAATTTATAAAATACAATATTGTACACAATGCTGGTTAACTCTTATTTCCAGGCATTATTTAGTATCTCTTTGGCATGAAAGGTCTTCATGCCTTGTTCACCTATGTCCTGGTGAAGGAGACATTTACTAATAATACTGCATTGGTTACTTTCTATTGGTCTTTCCAGATCCATATAAACTGCTCTACTCTGCTCTGTGCCCTGGAGGCTGACCTTTATTGATTGCATTATGCAGGACTCTTTACCCTTAGTTTTATGTTTTGGTGTAGAGATTGGAGAGTGATCTCTAGGGATTCCCTTTTCATATCTACCCTCCTAACATTCCTTACTATCCATGATGCTCTTAGGCAGTGGCTGCATCCTTCCCCTTTCAGTCCCAGCTCCTTCCTTGGATGGGTCTTCCCCAGAGACTATAGTTCCCATGTGTTCTAGTAAGAATTTGCCATTGTTCTCCCTTTGGCCATTATAATGCTAATGCTTTACCTCAATGTATTGACCTTGCTTTCTTCCCCAACACATAACTTTCACGCACACCTTGGTAGAGGCCACACCTTAAACACTGCTCAGGTAAGCCATTTAAGGATGCATTCTTCTTCCAGGGGCCAGAAAGATACTCCACTCATCAGCAAAAACACAAACATGCTGAAGTGTCACAATGGTGGCCTGTGAACATGTTCATTTTGAACATGCATGAATAATAAGGGTATTTGTGGAGATAACATTAGTGGTGCAGTTGACAGTGAGTTGAGAAAGGATGGCTGGGCAGGTCCTGATGAGGCAGAGTGCTCTTCTATAAAGCAGGTGCAATGTTAGGATGGTTTAATGAATGGAAGGTGGTGGGTAAATTCTAGTGGGAAGGGAGTTCCATGCCTGTGCCCCCAAAAAAGATGTGAAGTTCGCTTATGACAAGTCAGCTATTATTGCTTAACTTTTCCTTGATTGCTTCTTTTTTGGTTTGCGTATGTTTTTTTCCTTCCTAGACTTGTTTATTTTACAAACTATTTTTATCAATGTTACAAGCATTTACTTAACACAAGAAAATAGCTAAAATAACAGTAAACCTGTTTTAGTCAGTGGTTATATTCTCCTCTTATTTTTGTTCATTCTTCAATCTTGAGGGATTTAGGATGATGTCCACTCTGGCTGTGTAAGGCTGAGAAGGGGCATAGATATTATGGCACATAAGAATAGAATTGTTTTGATTGCAGTTGAAGATACTCCGTACCTTTGGGATGGGAAACACCATTGTTTTGTTAGTTGTTCAGGGCAAGCCCAAAAACTGGAGAGTGGGAGCTGGCCACATATCCGCTGAGTTTCAGGGCTCAACTAGGAAGGGAACTATCCAACAATTAAGAAATATACTTAAGTAAATTGAAAATCATAAGTATAAATGAAAGAAGTAGAACAACCTTAATTACAGGATTTTAAAATGAATGGAAATAGTTTTTCATATATTCTCAGATAGAGTTCACCAAGCGGGTGGGGGTTGTTGATTTCATGTAGCCATGTGGTGCTCCATAGGGCTCTCAGGAGCACTTTTGTTTGAGGTTTTGTTTACTGTGGCATTTTGTGAAATCTGGCTGAGACTTGTATAATGTAACCCCCGGAATGACTTCCCAATTCACTTTGAATCCTCTTAGTCATAAAAACTCTATTTTATTTAATATTTAAACCTCTTGATCAAGGTCTTTCACAAATGTTACCACTGACTAATGCTTGGTAATAATCCCTCAGCACCAGGGAGTCTCATTCCTGGGAGTCATGTCCCATGTTGGGAAGAAAGTAGTGAGTTTATTTGCAAAGTTTGGCCTAAAGAGAGGTCACACAGGGAACAAATTAATTTCAACAGGTAACTCTCACTTATTAACTGTACTTAGGACAAGTTCCATTTTTATAGGAATAAAGTTCTTAAGTGAAAGCATTAAGATCATGGGCTTAGCTTATTATTCTGTTTCTTTTATTAGGCAAAATTTATATATTCCAGTGCTTTTGGTCATATTATTTGAGAAAGTAGTGGGACTTACCAAGGAGGGGAAGTTTAATTTTTTTTAAGGTACTGTGAGGATCTCTATATACCTTGATGACTTTTGGTTTTTGATATTTAAGAATACATTTAATTTGTAAAACTGCAGCAACTATTGTAAAGCTAAATTGTAGTTTTGACTATAACTGGGAAAGTCTGGATTGCTTTTTGTCACCAGCAGCATTGTAAAAGATGATGAAAAACTATTGACTAATTTTAGATTATTCAAAATATATTCCTCTCAAATGTTAAAAAATACTTTTATTTTAGCAAATTTTGAATTTGCTCTTGATATGAAAATAACTCTATAAAAATCAAAACTCCATTACTGACATGGAAGACAAGATGGTGTTTGTTTAAGTGGATGCTCACTACGTCTCTCACAAAAGACAGCTGATTGGGGACAGGATCCTGCCCAAGTGAGCTGTTCTGGGAACCCATGGAGTGGGAACCTTTGGGGAATTGATCTGGTGTGAACTGGACAGGAAGATAGATTGCTCAAGATAAAACTGTGAGTTTTAGCCCTGTTCCTGGAAAACACAGATGGCTATGCCCCACCTTCTGGGCAGGGGGCCAGGGTGAGCTCCAACTCCCCCCAGCCACACAGTGAAAGGGAGCATTACCTGAGAGTGTGAGGGTTCTGGCAAGGGGTGAAGAGGGGTTTCCTTTCTGTGGGTTTGGTTGCCTGGATTCCCTTAGAGCTTTGGGGAACTCAGCTAGAGGTAGCACCAGGCTGAGGGGAGAGGTGAATCTGATGAGGAAGCCTGATTTACCTAACTGCACTGGGATACAGAGGTTTGGCTTGAGAGAGGGCAGAGTCAGCCAATCTAATAGTTCCACGCTGAGGACTATCAGAATTTCAACTCCCCTAAGGGAGTCAGGCAGTGGGAAGCATTTAATAAGTTTGTAAGAGCCTATTTAGCATCCCCTGGGAGGAAGGGGTGGTCTAGAAGAGGCTTGAAAATCATTTAGGTGTGATGTACTTAGTCATCAGGGTCCTATTTGAATTTCAAAAGGGAACTCAACCTGACCAGGAGAGGGAAGGGGGGATCTGCTCATACAGCCTGTTGAATCCTGCTACCCTAGGAGAGTAAAACCTGCCCAGGGGAAAGTGACTGAATACTTTTCTGAAGAGCTAGCTGACCCAATTAGAAAGGTAGATCAGTGGAGGAATTTCTGCCTTGAATATATGAGGGCCCTAGTTCGATTCTCAGCTCCCCTAAGAGTAATGATCCACCAGGATATCTAACATCCAGCTGATATCATAGGACAGGGAAAACATAGACATTATTTTTGTACTAGCTTCTTTTGGTCCCTTATTTTTCCAAAAAAAAAAAAGATTACTTTAAAAAAATAAATTTAACTTAGTTTATTTGCTAAAACCTGCCTCAAAACCTGCAGAGAGAAGCCTGCAGGGAAATTGAATGATGAACACAATCAGCCTGAGAGGTTCCACAAGGGCCCAAGTAGGAACACTGTTCTTCCTTTAGCTTTTTTTGACTGCTTGCTTGTGTATTTGTTTGGGTTTTTTTTTATTGTCATTTTGTTTTGTTTCTTGTTTTTCATTCCTCTTTCCACCACCCTCCTTTTTTTAAATTAGGTGCTGCTAGCTTGTTTCTTCTTTGCATGACTCTTCTTCCTTGATTTCCCATTTTCTGTATATACAGATTTTGTTTACTAATGCTATCTCTTTTCTTTCCTTCATGTTTCTATCTTCTGCTTTCTGTTGCAGTTCTTACATTCCACCTTTTTTTATTAGTCTTCAACTTTACTGATTTTGATTTCTATCCTGTCTATTCTGTTTTCCTTTTTTTTTATTTTTTCATTCTGTCCTTTCTTTTCTTTTTCTCTCTCTCATCATCATTCTGTCTTTTAAATCATTCTATATACTTTTCTTTATTCAGTTTCCAGTTTCATTGTTGATACTCCACTTTTTTACTCCTATTACTCTACACTGCTTAATGTGTTAAATATTCATTTTACTAAATCTTATATGGCCCCTCTTCTAACTTTTTTTATTATTACTATTATCCCTTTTCTTTTCTTACCTCTTTTGATTTCTCTGGCCCTAATCTTTTTACTTCAATGGAACATAGAAACAACAAGGAAATAGAACAAGAAGAACAAAGTGTCAAAGAGAAAATATAACACACACACAAAACCAGCAGCTGAACAAAACTCTAAAGCAGAGAGAGAAGCTAATCAACTGAATAAAACCATTAAGATAAATGATGACCAGAAGGCAACAAAAAACTACAAACAATACTAAGAAACAGGACGACATGGACCAGTCCAATGAACAAAATAAAAACCAGAAAGAGTTGAAAACATTGAACAATTAATCAGAGCTGTCCAAACAAATGTCATGGACCAATTTAACGAAGTGAAGGAAGAGATTAAGGGTATAAAGAAGACGCTCAGAGAACATGCTGATGAAATTGTAAACATCCAATAAAAGATTTTGGATATGATGGTGATGAAAGGCACAATCCAAGTAATCAAGAAGACACAGGAATGACCTAACAGCAGATTTGAAAAGGCAGAAGAAAGAATTAGTGTTGTGGAAGACAATACATCTGAAATCAAACAGATAGTAGAACAGATAGATAAAAATATTTAATAAATCCAGCTGGGACTTAGGGATTTCAACAACAACACAAAATGCACAAACATATGCATTATAGGCATCCTAGAGGGAGAAGAGAAGGGAAGAGGAACAGAAGGAGTGTTGAAGGAATTCAGGTTGAAAACTTCCCAACCTTATTGAGGGAGATGGATGTACATGTCGAGGAAGTACAGCACACCCCAAACAGTATAAATCCTAACAGGCCTATTCCAAGACATATACTTGTCAAAATGTCTAAAGATCAAGACAAAGAGAAAATACTCAAGGCAGCAAGAGAAAAGAGAACCATCACTTACAAGGGAAGCTCAATAAGTTTAAGTGTTGATTTCTCATCTGAAACCATGGAAGCAAGAAGACAGTGGTATGACATGGTCAAGGTACTCAAGGAAAAAAACTTCCAGCCACAATTTCTTTATACAGCAAAGTGGCCATTCAAAAATGATGGAAAGTTCTAAATATTCACAGATAAACAGAAATTAAGAGAGTATGCCAATAAAAAACCTACACTTCAAGAAATATTAAAGGAAGTTTTACAACTGAAAGGCAAAAACAAGAGAGAGAGAGAGAGTTGGAGAAGAGAGTAAGAACAACTAAAGAGACAAGAAGAAAAATAAAAACAACCTTTTTTATTGAATGATTTAAATATAAATATTATATTTAAAGAAAATATGGCTAATGCAAGAAATTCCTTGTGAGTAATAACACTGAATGTTAATGGATTAAACTCACCAGTCAAGAGAAAGAGATTGGCAGAAAGAATACGGAAATATTACTCATCTATATGTTGTATACAAGAAACCCACCTTAGACCCAAAGATTCAAGGACTGAAAATGAATGGCTGGAAAACAATTTTACAAGCAAACATCAACCATAAAAGGGTGGAAGCAGCTATACTAACATCAGAAATAATATACTTTAAATGCAAAACTATTGGAAGAGACAAAGATGGACACTATATTATTAGTAAAATGGGTAATCTTTCAAGAATAAAGAATAATCATAAACGTTTATGCACTTAATGAGGGCACCTCAAAATACATTAAGCAAACAATGGAAAGACTAAGTGGAGACATAAGTGCCTCTACAAATATAGTGGGGGACTTTAATACACCATTATCACCATTAGACAGAACATCTTGAAAGAGAATCAATAAAGAAACAAACTCTTTGAATAATGCATTAGAGGATCTGTACCAAATAGATATATACAGAATGCTACACCCAAATACAGTGGGATATACATTCTTCTCGAATGCCCATGGAATATATTCCAAGATAGACCACACACTAAGCAACAGAACAACACTCAATGAGTTCAGAAAGATTGAAATTATGCAAAGTAATTTCTCTGACCACAATGGAATAAAATTAGAAATCACTAACAGCAAGAGAACCAGATTAGACACAAAGATATGGAAGTTAAACAACACATTCTCAGACAAACAGTGGGTCAAGGAGGATACCTCAAAAAAATCAGTAATTACCTTGAAACAAATGAAAATGACAACACAACATGTCAAAACTTATGGGATGCAGCCAAAACTGTCCTGAGAGGGAAATTAATAGCCATAAATGCATGCATCTAAAAAGAAGAAAGAGCTAAAATTGAAGACATAACTGCAAAACTGGAGGAACTGGAAAAACAACAATAAACTAACCACCTCAACAAAATACATGCTAATCATATTCAACAACATATCAAAAGAATTATATACTGTGACCAAGTAGGTTTCATCCCGTTTATGCAAGGATAGTTCAACATAAGAAAATCAATCAATGTAATACACCACATAAACATATTGGAAGAAAAAAATCACATGATCATCTCTATAGATGCAGAAACAGCATTCTACAAAATACAGCACAATTTCCTGATAAAAACACTGTAAAAGATAGGAAAAGAAGGAAAGTTTCTCAACATAATAAAGGGTATGTATGAAAAACCCACAGCTAACATCATCTTCAATGGTGAAATCCTAAAAGCCTTCGCTCTGAGATCAGGAACAAGACAAGGATGCCCACTATCACCACTCCTATTTAATATTGCCTTAGAAGTACTTGCTTGAGCACTGAGGCAAGAAAACAATATAAAAGGCATCCAAATTGGAAAGGAAGAAATAAAAATTTCACTATTTGCAGAGGACATGATCCTATAAATAGAAAGCCTTGAGAAATCTACAACGAAGCTTCTAGAACTTATAAAGGTGTCCAGTAAAGTTGCAGACTATAAGATCAATGCTCAGAAATCAGTAGCATTTCCTCCTCAGATGAGCAATCTGAGGAGGAAATCAAGAAAAAATAACATTTGCAATATTAACAAAAAGTATCAATTACCTTGGAATAAATTTAACTAATGATTTAAAGGACTTATATACAAAAAATTATACAACACTTTTAAAGGAAATCAAAGAAGGCTTAAATAAATGGAAGAATATTCCCTGTTCATAGATAGGAAGGCTAAACATAATCCAGGTGTCTATCCTACTGAAACTAATCTACAGATTAAATGAAATCCTAATAAAAATCAACACTGTATTTTTTAATGAATTGGAAAAACTAACTACAAATTTATTTGGAAGGGTAAGAGACCCCAAATCACCAAAGACATATTGAAAAAGAAAAATGGAGTTGGAGGTATCACACTACCTGACTTCAAAACATCCTACAGAGCTACAGAGGTCAAAACTGCATAGTATTGGCACAAGGATAGACATACTGTCCAATGGAACTGAATTGAGAGTTCTGATATAGATCCTCGCATATACAGTCATCTGATATTCGACAAGGCCACCAAGCCTACTCAGTTAGGAAAGCTTGGCATCTTCAAAAATGGTACTTGGAGGAATGGATACCCATTATCCAAAAGAATGAGAGAGGAACACCATCTCACACCTTATACAAAAATCAACTCAAGATAGATCAGAGATCTAAATATAAGAGCCAAGAGCATAAAAACCTTGGAAGATTATGTAGGGAAACATCTACAGGACCTTTTAACAGGAAATGGTTTCATGAACTTCACAGCCAAAGCATGAGCAGCAAGAGAATAAATAGATAAGTGGGATCTCCTCAAAATTAAAAAATCTGCACCTCAAAGGGCGTTATCAAGAAAATAAAAAGGCAGCCTACCCAATGGAAGAAAATACATGGCAACCATATATCTGAAAGGAGCCTAATATCCTGCATATGTCAAGAAGTCCTACACCTCAAACAGAAAAAGACAAAGAAACCATTTTGTGTTTACTTTTTAGTTTTTAATTGTTTATATTTTCAATTATTAAATGTACAAAATAAAGTTAAAAAAAATCAGCAATTGAGCTGAAAAGATACTTCCTCAAGGAAGAAATACAAATGACTAAAAAGCACATGAAAAAATGCTTGAAATACAAATCAAAACTACAATGAGATACCATCTTACACCCATTAGAATGGTAGCTATTAAAAAAACAGCAGACTATAAGTGTTGGAGAAGATGTGGAGTAATAGGAACCCTCATCTAATGCTGGTGGGATTGTGGAATGGTCCAGCCACTATGGAGGACAGTTTGGCAGTTCCTCAAAAAACTAACTATAGAACTTCCATATGATTCAGCAATTCCACTGCTGGGTACATACCCTGAAGAACTGGAAGCAAAGACATGAACAGATATATGCACACAAATGTTCATAGCTGCATTGTTCACTATTGCCAAAAGTTGGAATCAGCCCCGGTGCCCATCAACAGATGAATGGATAAACAAAATGTGGTACATACAGACAGTGGAATATTACTCAGCTGCATGAAGGAATAAAGTGCTAACACATGGATTAACATGGATGAATCTTGAAGACCTTATTTTTGGTGAAGCAAGCCAGGTATTGAAGGAAGAACAGTACATGACCTCACTGATATGAATTAAGGAAATTGAGCAGTCTCAGAGAGCTATTGTCTGTAAGATAAGTTTACAAGAAATAGAAAGAGAAGAGAAAGTTGTGAGCCATCACCTATACAGACGTAATCTATGAAAAATGATAGAGTGTAGTTGTGTATTGAAGGGATAGGACAGGAGGGTAGTGGTATTATTGGGTTGGGGGGAGCAGGTTTGACAGGTGGGTTGATTGGGAAGGGTGGGTTAGAAGGTCCAGGATACTGGGAGAAGGGTTGGGAGGGAGACCAGGTGAACACTGGGGATTTGTGTATATGAGGTTGAAAGTACAAAATTGGGAATGCTCTTATGGCAAGATGACATAGAAGTGCCACTGGTTCAGGGTGGCATTCAGGATAGGGTGCACCTCTAGCAGGCTCCGATGGAGTGTATGAGTGTACATCCTGTCATACTACGTAGTATCAGTGGGTAGAGACCCACATAATGAGTGGGAAGGGGTTGGACTCCCATCTTTGGGAGGACCAATTTGTTCAGAAATACACAGGTAGGAGTCTCTCAAGAGCAATGGCGGTTCCTAATAGGGGAGGACAAACCAGTGTGTCAAGAACTCTTATTGCATGTAACTATGAATCTTGTCATCCCATGAGCAAAGACAGGGGAGTGGCATATGCCCCAGGGGGTGGTGAGGAAGGAACAGAAAAGATCAAATGGGGTATTTAGTGGTCATGGGAAATGTTCTTCATTACCATACAGTGATGGACACAGGACAAGGTAAATATCACCAAAATTTATAAAAGTGTACAGTCTAATATGTAAACCATAGTGTAAAGACCACTGAGAATGTTTAGTAACGATGTTTCACTATTTGTATATCAGTTATAAGAATGCTACCATCCACATATTAATAGGTATTAATATGAGGGGGAGGAAAGGGGAAGGATGTTGGGTATATGAGAGTCTCCTGTATTCTGTGTGTGACTTTACTGTGACCTAAAACTTCTTTGAAAACAAAATGAAAAATCATGAGACACCGGGGAATGAGTGGGAGAAGGTGCCACGATACAGACTGGACACCAGATATTGCAGTGATGAAAGGAAAAATGTCAAAAAAAATTTTTTTTTATATTTTTCATTTTTTTAATATACCAATATTTTAGTTTTAGTTTTTTAAAAAAATATTATGTATTTTATGTCTTACTTTTAAACTTATCATTATTATTTCATTTTCCTATTAATTGTATTCAGCTATTGTAATGGCTTCAACTTTGCTGAAACTTTGGATCACAGAAGGGTTACAAATTGTGTGGGGAGGATCATTGGTGTGGGTGTCAGGGATGGGGGATGCATGGGAGGAAGTTCACCTGAGCATAAATATAAGGTATATAAATATGTTCAAACGTTCACAGGGCATTGTCATAGCAGGTGGAGAATCACTCAATAAATGAGAGAATACTGAATTCCCATCCTGGAGAGCTCTGCCACATTCTCTAACATAGCAGCAACAGTCCCTAAGTGCAGGGGCAGTGACTGGTGAAGGAGGATGATCCATTGATGGTCCGTTGATATTGATGACTAGCCTTATGAATCTTTGCTCTTGAAATTGAAACCTAACCTATTGTTACAGGGTGCCTAAGGTTTGCCTCCTGAGAGCCTCCTTGTTACTCAAATGTGGCATCTCTCTAAGCCAAACTCAGCATATGAATGCATTTCCTTCCTCCCAGCATGGGACATGACTCCTGGGGATTAGCCTCCCTGGCACCAAGGGATTGCTACCAAGTACCAGCTGGCAATGCTACTGGAAAAAGACCTTGAATAAAAGGGGGAAAAGGCAAAGACAAATAAGTTTGTATGGCTAAGAGACTTCAAAATGAGTTGGGAGGTCATGCCAGAGGTAACAGTTATGCACATCTCAGTGGGATCTCATAGAATTCCAAAGTGGATATCACCCCAAATAGTGGGTCTTCTGAGGGCTCTGGAGACACCCAGGTCTCATGTCAGGGCAGAAAGCTGCAGAGTTTGGTGCCTTGCCAGTGGACCCTACTTTGGAGTTTGTGCTCCTGGGAGTGACAGAGTTGGACTCAACTATGTCTTCCCTGCACATTGCTCATCTGTCCCTTCTATTCACACATGTACTTGGTGCTGTAGTTTGTAGGTGTACATCCAGAGATTTGAGTCTTTGGGCTATCCATGTGCCAGCTGGGCCTGGAACCTGGTGGAGTAGGAACCCGTACTCTACAGCTCATTGGACTCACCCAGGACAATTGGCAGGGAGATGATAATGGAGAATGGCCATCCCAGGGAGTGGAGAGTCTGCAGCTGCAGGCAGGATAATCCCATCCATCTTCCCCATGGGATATAAACTCCCTCTCAGTTGGAGGTGGAGTGGACTTCACCATCCCAGACTTCTCAGGATGGGGGGAAGGGCTATGGACTAGAGCGGACTTACTTGTATTCTACTATAGACATATTGTGATTCAAGCAATGGAATAAATTAGAACATTGATGTGGAGCCAGTGGCCACTGGAGGCTCTGGGTGCAGGGAGAGGGGAAAGCAGTTGCAATACAGGGGCTTTTTTAGGACTTGGGAATTGTCCTGAGTGACATTGCAACAACAGATATAAACCATTTTATACCATCATACAACATGCAGAATTGTGTGGGAGAGAGTGTGGTCTACAATGTGAACTATAGTCCATACTTAATGGCAAAACCCCAGGTTGTGTTTATCAACTACAATCAATGTGCCACACTAATGAAGGATGTTTATGTGGGAGGTTGTGGGAGGTGTGGGAGGTGCCTTGCATATGGGAATCCCTATATTTTTTGTGTAACATGTATGTAATCTACATATCTTTAAAAAAATTTAGAAATTAAAAAATTTTTATTAAGCATAAGTATATGAAAAACAATAGAAGGAATAATGAGTTTAATGTGTTTATCTTGTATCCTAGAGATTTTCAGTTTCTCATTATATTTCACACAATCATCACTAAAATTTCCTTTAAATTTAAATATTCACACAAAGACAATGATATTGCCTTTTTATTAGTTATATATGAATAATAATGAGGTTGAACCTCAGTCTTTTCCTAAGACCCTTACTTCTCAAACACATCCTACTAAATATGAACCATTTTGATATTTGATTCACACACTTGGAAAGAGAGCAGTAATTATGAAAGTCAACGTAAGCTAAATGCCATATGATTTACCTGCAGGTTTTCATGCCATTTTCATAAACACCAAATTACATTACAGTAAAACATTTCTTTTTTTGGTGTCATTTGTTTATTTATTTGTTTATAGACCACCCCCATTTCCAGAAAGATTTGAGACAGCTGTGGTAGAGGGCAAAAACTCACAATTCTGCATTTCTCCCTGTATCCGTGCACTTTCCAATGTAACTGTCTATATCTGGGCTGGTCTTATGACTTGCTTTGGCTAATGGAATGTGGTAGAAAGAAGGAGAGTAAGTTTCCAAACCTAGGCTTCAAGAGGTTTTGTGCACTCTGTTCATTCTCCTAGAAGCTGCAACTATGATGTAAACAATCTCTATCTAAATTGTTGGATGATGAGAACTCATGCCCCATTTACCCCATCATCCCAGCCAACAGCTGCAAATCTGCTGAGCATAAGAATGAGATCATCCTGGGCCAGCCAGTACCTGGTCAGATGGATGAGCCAGCCTAGCTGAGATCAGCAGAACCACCAAAATGAACCCAGCCTAATTTGTTCACTCATAGAATCATGAGCTAAATAAAGGTTTCTTGTTTTAAAAACAAGAATACTTGCTGAGTATTGTTACTCAGCAATAGCCAACTGACTCACCAGTTTGGAAAGATACATATATTAAAATGAGAGGAAATACTTTTAAAATAAGAAACAAAAATTAGGCAAAGGAAAAATTAATGTATAGAACCTATACCAAAAAAGTCTGCTTCAATAATTTTCAATCAGGAGTGATTATCAGAATATTTTTAAATGTTACACATCATACAGTAACCCAAATTTCTCCATCAGAACCACAAGAACAAATTTTGAACTATTAATATAAGTTTGTGTGTGTGTGGTATGTGTGTGTGTGGTTTTATAGGTATGGTGATTCTGAAGTTATTTTGTGCATATTACAGAATTGAGCAAAAGCATGAATGTAATAAACTAGGGTTATCACTATGTTCTCACTGTGAAAGTTGCAAGGGGAAAATGGTAACTATAGAGTGGAGAGACCAGGCAGCACCTCAACCAGGTGGTCAAAATTAGAATCACCAATGGAGTTGATGGACTTCGTGTTGTGGGGATATCATCATATCTATTCAAGCTGGTGAGGCATAAACTGAATAGGTCAGGAGCACATATCAGACAAACTCAAACTGAGGATGATTTTATAAAATGTATAGTCTGCCTCCTTCAAAACGTTAGTCATGAAAGGAAAGGCAATCTGAAGAATTGTTCAGAATAAAGGAAACTAAACAGAAATAACAAGTCAATACATAACATATAGCACATAATCTATATCTGTACTAGGGAAAGAGAAGATACTCAAAATGATATTATTGAGCAAATTATGGAATTAGAATATGCACTGTGGTTAGATAAAGTACTATGTCAATATTATATTTTTGAAGTCATAATGGTACTATGGAGATATATAAGACCATTTATTCTTAGTAAATATGTACTTAAATAGTAAGGGATAAGGACCTATCATCAAAACCATAGTTTCAAATAGTTTAGAAAAATGATAAAATACACAAAAGTAATAAAAATGAGAGAGTGAATGGATAAATAGATAAAATATAAGGCAACACTGAATGAAATACTCTATAGATTTATTGCAATTATCCATTAGTATTATGAAACATTAATATTCTTTATAATAAAATTAAATGAACAAATTTTATATACCAAAGGGTATACACTGTATAATTTAGTTTAATGCAAGCAAATTTACAGTGTAAGAAGGAATTTGCAAAATTAAGCCTTTTCAGTCATTTACATACGTATTCTCAATTTCTCAGAATATATGCTTAGAAAATATTCTTGGTAACACTCTTGTATCTACACCACAATATACACATCATTTTACTTTTCACTATTCCATACACTCTAAAGCTCATAATGTTGCTTATAATGGGCACAAATAATATTTTTTTAAATGTGTATCATGCTAACTTTTAACCTTTTTAATCTAATAAAACAAGTGAAGTTAAGGTCCTTTAATATCATGAGTGTCACAGGAATAATAAATGTTATAATTTAAAATTTTTAGGGAATGACATTTTGAATAATAATTTCATCAATACTTGGGGCTCCATTGCCCTATTAAACGTGTGCTTGTTGGGGATGTGACTGAAGCTCTGCAGCAACATCAAGCCAGGAAAGCAGAAATATTTAATCCAGTGGAAGCAACAAGACATGTGACTTTATGATGGTTCAAAGGATAATCTCAACTGAGAGATGTGAGTGATGCAGTTGTAAATGATTCCTCAGCCTTTCTTTTTATTTTTTACATTTAAAAATTATTAAAGTATATCATTCATACATGAACATACATAAAGAATAAGTGTATAGTAAAAGTTGTGAACTTACAAAACGAATATGCAAAACATCATACAGGACTCCCATACCTCATTCCATTAACAATATCTTGCATTGTTTTGGAACGTTTGTAACAAATTGTGAAAGAGCATCATCCAAGTATTGTTACTAATTATAGTCCATATCTTATATTTGCCTCAGGCTTCCTCTTAAACTGTAAAGGTGGGTATGTGATCTGGGTCCTCTAGTTAACTGTGAGGTTCACACACACCCAGACTTTATGGATTGGGAAACTCCAGGCCATGAAGCTTGAAAGATTGAGAGAATTTCTTTAAATCTTAGTTTTTTATATTGTAAAAATAATAATTCCTTCTTCTTTGGATTTTAGCTGGCCTAATGATAATAGATCCTGAAATTCTAAAAATGTATATTAAAATATATTTTATAAGATCACTGGAAAAATAATTTATGATTTTCTTTAGTCAATACTGGCCTATGGTACCATGCCTGGGCCATGTCTTGGATGCTCTTTCTGATCAACAGAAGAGGAACATGTCTACCACTTATGGAAGATTAGAAAAATGAAACAAAATAATTTTATTGACATACTGAAGACTAAAGATTTTGCTGATGTTGTTAAGTCCACATACTTCATTAAATATTTAGTTGACATAGTTGTATTAAATACCCACAGTGTTCTAGGAGTTGTGTTACAGGTACATGATTAGGTAGAGTTCCAACCTTCAAAGTTTTGAGCCTTTTTATTTTATTTTTTTTACCGGGAGGTCCCAGGGATTTGTTGATGCCTTGATAAAAGTATATACAGAGTGGTGGAGGGCACAAAACAAAGGCCATTCTTACTGACATGACATGAGTGAAATGAGAATTTCTCTGTAATGCTATTATTTCATATACAACCTTATTCTTCATTTATACTGATCACTACCTGCTGTTTGGAGTTCATCAAGGAGGAGCCATTTATTTTATCTTCTCATATTAAGCTAAAAAGGATTATCTGCTACCACATTTCTACTCATATTTCTAGACGGAATTTCTTGTAGACAAAATCATTCATGCAATTTTGCATATCTTCATTTATTGCCTATATTGAATCAAAGGACTATACAAAATAACCACTTTCCAAATAAGAATAATTTCTGCAGAATATTTTGATTAGAGTTAATTAGTTTGAATCCTTGTGAAGAAAAATTTAGCAATGTGTGTCAAATGTTTTATTAGTGTAAGACTTTTCCTGCAATGATTCCTCTTCTAGGATTTTATGTCTAAAATATAACTGGAATCAAAATGATAGACTATGCTTAAGAGGTAAAAATCTTGTAGAAAAATGAAGTGCTGAGAAGTGAGATTTGGCTTCATTTTGTGTTCTCTTTAAGCATTTGCAACATTTTTAAAACACAACATTTAAGAGCCTTAAGAGTTCACCAGACAACTGCTGGGCAGCAGAATGGAGTTTTCATTACACTTCCAATGTAAAGGAGGCAGAAGTTGGGACTCAAGACCTAAGACAGATGTGGCACCGGGTAATCACCACAAGTTCTCAGTTTGGCATTTGGAGAGCTGTGGAGTAGTAGCAGGGCCAAATCAGAAGCTCACAGAAGATTTTGAAATTTTCTCCCAAGTTTGAATAAGATTGGTCCCAAATTATATTAAAGCAATTTGTTCCACTCTAGCTGTCAAACATTGGTTATGATGAATCTTCTTTGGAAGAAGCTAATATCATCAACATCCTCAAAGTGGGAAATAGTCAAAAGGCCTGACTTGTATGTTGAAATATATTGAACTTTTAATCACAAATACCTGAAAATGTGATTTGGAAATAGAGTCATTATAGATGGAATCAGGAAGATAAAATGAGGTCATACTGATGTAGAGTTGGCCTTTAATCCAATATAACTGGAGTCCTTGTAAGAAGAGAAATTTTGACTCAGAGAAATACGGGGTATGGAGGGAACTCCATGTGATGACTGAGGCAGATGATGCCATGGATTGCTGGCAAGCATTTCCAGAAGCTGGGAGAGTGGCATGGACCAGATTTTTCCCTAGAGACTTTAGAGGAAACATCGCCTGTTTGATACCTTGATTTCAGACTTTTAGCTTCAAAAACTGTGAGATCATGCGTTTCTATTGTTTTAAGCCATTCAGTTTATGTTACTTTTTAAGGGTAGCCAGGAACCTAAGACATGAATTTATAATTTCATAGGAAAAGGAGAAAGAGAATGGGATAGAAATATGCTAATTTTCCAAAACCAATAAAAGAAAACAACTCATAGATTTAAGAAGCTTAGTGAACTGAAGTAGCTTAAATACAAAATAACTGTACCTGGACAAATCATAGGAAAACTTTCAAAAATTAAAGATAAAGAGGTAATTTGAAACACTAGAAAAAAAATGCACATTAACTTTAAAAAGCAAGAATAAGACTGACAGTTGGTATTGTCAGCAGACACAATGGAAGCCAGAAGACAGTAAAATGACATCAATAGGATGAAATGAAGCTAGAGAATTATCAAGGGATTGAATAACATAGTGAACCCAGAGGTAGATGTGAATTATGGTTAGTAGTACAAATATAAGAATGTCCTTCTATGAACTAGAAAAATATAATTACTATTGCAAGGTGGTAGGAAAAATGCAATTAATGTAACCTGTGGACTATAGTTAACAACAATACTGTAATATTCTTGCATCAATGCCATTGATATACTCATTAATAATGAGGGGTATGGAAAAAATATAAGCTTTAGACCATAGTGGTAATAGTCTAATGGTATTATCTCATAATCTGTAACAAATTTTCCACAATAATGTAGTGTTTGGTGGTGGGGTATTGCATGGGAATGCTACACATGTAAGTGATTGTTTTGTAAGTTCAAATCTTCTCTAATAAAAATATATTTTACAAAATGAAATGCATCATAGCTCTAAGGGTTAAACAAAATATAAGACTTCTAGAAGAAAACATAGAAGAAAATCTTTGTGACTTTGGGATGGGAAAGTTTCTTACAGACTACATAGAAAGTGCAAACAGTAAAAGACATGTAAATGAAAAACGTGTAGTCTTCTAAAGATACCATTAAGAAAATGAAGAGGCAAGCAACAAACTAGGAGAAGATATTTGAGGTATCCAGAATATATAAAGTATAAAGAACCATTGCTACGTAATAATAAAAAGACAACTTAATGAAAATTATAAAAATGTGAATAGATGCCTCATAATAAAAAGATATATGAATGGCTAATAGAGTAAACAGATGGTTTACATCATTAATCATTAAGCAAATAAAAATTTAACAATTAGAATGGCTAATATCACAACCAATCAAATGGCTAATGTTAAAATACCCCTCCAAATGTTGGCAAGGGTGTGGAGAAAGTGGATCTCGCATACACTTTGGAAAACAGTTCAGCGGTTTCTAAAAAAATTAAACATAAACCTATCACACATTCCAGCCATTACATTTACAGGTATTCATGCAAGAGAAATGAAAACATATTATGCTCACACAAAGATGTGTACATGAAGATTTGCAGAAATTTCATTTGCCAAACCTAATAACTTTAAACAATGAAAATAACAAATAGATGAATGTGTAAACAAATTGTGGTATATACATATAATGAAATAAAACCCAGAAATTTAAATGTACTATTGATCCATATAACAACATGTATGTTCCTCAAAATAATTATGCTGAGTATCTTGAAAGAAATTGACAAATACAGCAATCCATGTATGATTGATCTATGTAAAATTCTAGAACATTCAAGCTAATGTATAATAACAGATCAGTGATTACCTGGAGATTGGGATGGAGAGTGGGATGGATTACAGAGGAGCATGCTCAAAAAAATCAAACTTGAATCTAATGAAGACTTTATATTTAACACCAGTTTACAGTAAATATAAGTATAGGGAATGTGGGGATACATATTAAATAACACCAGGCATTTCCAATAAGAAAAATCCAGTACTCAGGAGAGTCTATAAAACACATGACCTGAATCATTTTAGACATAGTTAGTTTAAAAGAAGGGTAGGGTATGTGGTATATATTCAAACTAGTTAATACATTAAAAAAAAACAACAACAACAAAAAATGCTTAGAATTGGTTTGGGTTCCAATTGGAGAATGCAAATATTGAGTATTAGTGTTGTGGTGATATGCGTATATATATATTTTTAAAAAAAAAAAACAAAACAGTTTTTATTTATTCCAGAGAAGTGTAGCTTTCACAAAGGAAATAATATTATATATTGGGTTTGATTTAAAATACACCAGTAAAAAAATATTTAAAACTTGGGAAGAGGGGATAAAGGCAAAAAGATATTGGTAGGTATTGAAGTTGGTGGTAGGTACATGGAGTTCATCATATTATTTCCTTACTTGGTGTGTGGGACATGGAATGCCCACTTTCCCTCCCACTAGTTATTTGTGCAGATTGCTAGAAAGGGTGGGGTTGAACTAGCCAGCAACCTGACCCTCTCGCATTGAAAGACCTTAAGAGAGGTGACAAGATGTCTAACCTGTATTTGCACATGTAGATTATAGTCAAGTTTATTATGAACTATACCACTTCTCATTGTACCCATTATGTTACAAAAATGTGCTCTTTCCCGCTTGTGCATGTACACTCCTCTATATATACCTGTAGCCCTCAAAACGTGGTAAGGAGTTTTTCCCGGCTGGCCACTGTTGGATTAAGTGAGTAATCAAAAGTAATAAAGGCATGACTGATGCTAGGCTCACGTGCGGTTTCTCTGGAATATCAAATTATTTGGTCAGCTTTCCTGGGATTGACGTCCTGTGTTACAGGTCTAAGCTTGCAAATTTACATTTACATTTTTAAAAGAACATGTAACCATTTTAATGTTATAAATATAAAAGAATTCAAGTCAAAGAGCATTAAAAAGGAACAGTAGAATATTTTAGACAGATAAAACTGTCAATATATTGTGAAAGTAGACATTAATAATTTTACACATTGAAGTTTTCAGATATATAAAATTAGACAATGGATAAAAAGCATATTGTGAAATTGACAAATTCAGTGTAACTAAGGAAAGTCTTTAACATGCCTCTCAGTGCAATTAAAAGATCAAATAGTTAAAACATAAGAAAAGATACAGAGGACCAGAACAAGTTAAATAAATTCAGATTGTTTTAATATGAAAAATTAATTCTCATTTCCCTTCTCTTTTTTTTCCTGTACAAAAAGGATGGAATGCAGTTATTTTATCTTCCCTTCTAGTAAAAATTGAAGAATACCAGTTGCCCATCACAAAGAAAATGGCACTAGTTTAGATGTTGTTTATGTTCTGATCCATGGGTTGAATGGCTCATCATGGTCCATCCTGACAGAAGAATGATAAACTTGAGTGAATAATCAGCATAGAAGAGACAGGTGTTAGGCTCGGTAGAGAAGGTCAGTGGGTTCAAAGCTGAAGAGCCCTGAGCCCTGGAACTGGAAGGATCCAGTTCCCCAGAAAAGCCTAGCATGGCTTTCCAACCATGGGGCTAGGGCCTCTGGTTCACCCATTCCCCAGTGATATCCATGTCTCCTGTGCATCCTGGACCTGCCTGAAGCATGAAGACAGAGACAGTGGACAGCTCTGTGCTGACCTCTGTGGACAGCTGGTAAACAGGCAGACACCTTGTCTCATCGACACTGCCCCAACACCTTGGCATAAAGCCTACCAAGTAGGCAAGGTGGATACTATAGAAAATTGAGATGATTAGAGACAATAAAGAAATATTATATATATTGAACATTTCATATTGTCAAGGAACAGAAACTGCTGAAGAAAAGCTCTATTAAGATGTTGATCTAATTCAAGCCTGGTGCCTGGAACAGAGCATGTCATAGGATACACTGATTAACTATGTGCTAAATGAGTAAAAGAAGTAATGCTCCATGTACTGTAGCAATGTGTAACTAACAATTAACAAAATAAATATAAATTATTAAAATTCAACATACAATGAATTTAAAAATTCAGTTTTAGACAAATGACACCACAAAGAAAATTTAAAAATTTCCACAGAACAGATATCATAAAGACAACAATCTCTTATAATTATTTTTAACAAAATGAGAATGATATAATAAAAAAAAATCCAAGAAAAGGCCCCAACACACAAAAAAACAATATTTGCTGGAGACTTAAAAACAAAAAACATAAGCAACTATCTGCTTAAAAGGGAAATCAAAATGGAAACTACAAGCTACATATAATTAAGATTTCTAGGGTGTTCCTTGGGGAACAAAAGTCATAATTCTTTATTCACATATCCAGAAACAAGAAATACTGAAAAGAAATGAACTACTTACACAACGGAAGAATGCTGGCAAAAACAACGCAAAATGCCAAAGAAATTAATTACAAAATATAACAGCCAGAAGCTAAAAGTAATCAATCAAGTCAAAGATAATGAAACCTTTGACAAGTCTGTTTAAGAGAATAAGAGAGGATGCAAATAAACAGCAAAGGAAACAGGTACCACCAGTGTGAAAGTCGCAGCTCACTCTTAGTGAGCAATTGTTCTAGTCCTGATGCTGTTCTAAGCACTTCACTGATATTGACTCATTTAATCCTTAACCTAATCCTTTAAGGTCAGTTCTATTATTATTTACTCTCTCCATTTCATGAAATGGAGAAAAATCAGGAATGCTGGAGACAGGAATAAAACTCATGGGTTCCAGAGCTTAGGATTTTAATCACAAAGGAGAAGATTAACATATCATGTGAAGAGACAACCAGAAAGATGGCGGCAGAGTATGGAGCTCCTAGAATCAGCTAGTGCTACAGGGCAATTAGTAATCACCGAGACTATCTAAAGTACCTGTTTGGGGGCTCAAGGAGACCAGAAGAGCATCCTGCAATACCCTTAAAAGAATGGAAAGAGGAGACTGTACATTTGAAGAGAAGATTCATGAGTATAGCACTCCATACACCGGAGGCTGGTGCCCATCCTGTACTGGCAGCACAAGCCACCTTGGGAGTTTTTCCATGGAAGAAATTAGAAGCTTCATTTCCCAGAAACAAGGTAGGAAGAGACGATTGAGCACCAACTTCAGTTACTGATTAGTAACTTCATCAGACTAAAGTATAACACTGAGAGCAGCTAAAGTTTGAACCTGTCCAACTCAGAAAGAGTCCAGTAACCACCATTTTAACTGTACCACCAGCAGAAGGAGAAGCAGGGTGACTGAAAATCACAGTGCTGGTAGGGACAGGCTTCTTTCCATCCAGATGGGATTGCAGCTCTAGCCTAAGCCCCAGCCCCACCTTTGGCAGGGAGGAAGATGGTGGTACCTGTGCCATCCTTTCCAGGAAAATACAGGCCATGCTGTGGAGGCTGGTGATCATCCTACTCTGGCAGCACAAACCACCTCAGGAGCTATTTTGTGGCTGGACTTGGAAGCTCCATTTCCCAAAAGCAGAAGAGGAAGAGACGGATGGCCACCGAATTCAGCTACTGATTAGTAAATTCAGCTGGCTAAACTATAACCCTAAGAACAGCTAAAGTTTGAACCTGTCCATGTCAGAAAAAGGCCAGTAGCCACCATTTTGACTCTTCCCTCCAGCATGAGGGGAAGCCAGGCTGACTGAAAATCACAGTATGGTAGGGACCAGCTGCTTTCACCCAGATCAGAATACAGCCCTGCCTATGCTTCAACCACACCTCTAGCAAGGAGGAGGTTGGCAGGCTCTACACCAGCCTCTCCGGATAACTGCAGGTACATTCAGCTGGCAGAGGCTGAATAGTCTGAAGTCTACTGAGGCAACCACAGTCATTTTGGATCCACACAATGGATTGCTGCCCATACCTGCAGCTTCATCCCCTCCCCAGGCAGGGAAGAAAGGGGCATGAAGCTTCATCAGTCTCTCTGAGCAACTACAGTCTAAGTCTTTGTGACTTGGATTATTACACTTGGCTGTAGCTCTGTCCCTAGACCCAGCAAAGGAGAAAGTTGGTAGAAGCATCATCGGTCACTGAGGAAATATGGGGAGATTGAGTCTGCACAGCTTACAGCACTAACTACATCCTCGGCTCTTACTACACAACCAGCAAGTGAGAAATGGCACAAAAGCCCTAGACTAAAGAAAGAAATGGCACTCAGAATAAATATATCTAGCAAGCCAGATGCCAAGACACCAACAAAAAATTATAATTCATACCAAGAAAAAGGAAGATATGGCCCAGTTAAAGGAACAAGATAAGCCTCCCGATGACATGAAGGAGTTGAGACAACTAATCATATATGTTCAAACAAATCTCCTTAATAAATTCAATAAAATGGCTAAAAAGATTAAAACCACTAAGAAGACATTGGATAAGGAAAAGAAGAATTTGAAAACATACATAAAAAAATAGCAGATCTTATGAGAATGAAAGGTGCAATAAATGAAATTAAAAATACACTGGAATCATATAAAAGCAGATTTGAGGAGGCAGAAGAAAGGATTGGTGAGCTTGAAGAAATGGCCTTTGAAAGCAAACATGCAAAAGAACAGATGATGAAAAAAATGGAAAAAATTGAGTAAGGTCTCAGGGAACTAAATGATAGCAGGAAACATGCAAACAAACATGTCATGGGTGTCCCAGAAGGAGAAGAGATGCTAAAAGAGGCAGAAGGAATATTTGAAGAAATAATGGTAGAAAATTTCCTAACCCTATTGAGAGACATAGATTTCCATGTTCAAGAAGCATAATGTACTTCCATCAGAATAAATCAAAATAAACAAACTCTGAGAAACATACTAATCAGAAAGTCACATGCCAAAGGCAAAGAGAGAATTCTAAAAGCAGCAAGGGAAAAGCAATGCATAACATATAAGGGATACCCAATAAGATTAAGTGCCAATTTCTCATCAGAAAGCATGGAGGCAAGAAGACAGTTTTATGATATATTTAAGATACTGCAAGAGAAAAACTGATAGCCAAGAATTTTATATCTGGCAAGATTGTCTTTCAAAAATCAGGGCAAGTTTAGAATATTCACAGAAAAACAGAAACTGATAGAGTTTATAACCAAGAGACTGGCTTTGCAGGAAATACTAAAGGATGTGATACAGTCTGAAAAGAAAAGACAGGAAAGAAAATCTTGGAAGAGAGTCTAGAAATGAAGATTATATCAGTAAAAGTAACTAAAAGTCTCAAAAAAGTGGTGAAAATAAAATATGACAGATAAAACCCAAAGGTCAAAATGGGTGAAATAAGAACTTCCTTTAGAGTAGTAACATTGAATGGTGATAGATTAAACTCTCCAATCAAAAGATACAGAATGGCAGAATGGATAAGAAAATATGAGCCACCTATGTGCTGTCAGATAAAACCCAAAGGTCAAAATGGGTGAAATAAGAACTTCCTTTAGAGTGGTAACATTGAATGGTGATAGATTAAACTCTCCAATCAAAAGATACAGAATGGCAGAATGGATAAGAAAAATTACATTTACAATAGCAACTAAAAGAATCAGACACTTAGGAATAAACTTAACCAATGATGCAAAGCACTTGTATTCAGAAAACTACAACGCATTGTTAAAAGAAATTTTAAAAAGGCCTAAAGAATTGGAAAAACATTCCATGCTCATGGAATGAAAGACTAAATATCATTAAGATCTCAATTCTACCCAAATGGAAAAACAGATTCAATGCAATCCTGATAAAAATTCCATCAGCATTTTTTAAATAATGAAAAAACAAAATAATAAAATTTATTTGGAAGGGTAGGGGGTCCAGAATAGCCAGAATATCTTAAAAGGAAAAGCAAAGTTGGAGGATGCTCATTTCTGGACTTTAAATCATATTATCTAGCTACAGTGGTAAAAGCAGTATGATACTGGCATAAAGACAGACGCATGGACCAATGGAACTGAACTGATGGTTCATAAAGAGACCCCCACTTCTATAGTCAAGTCACTATTGACTAGCCTGTCAAACCCATCCAGCTCAGGCAGAATAGTCCATTCAACAAATGATGCTGAGAGAACTGGATATCCATAGGCAAAAGAAAGAAAAGAGGACACTTATCTCACACCTTATACAAAAATTAACTCAAAATGGATCAAAAACCTTAAAAAAAGCAAGAACCATAGAGCTTCTAGAAGAAAATGTAGGAAAATATCTTCCAGACCTGGTGGTAGGTGGTGGATTCTTAAAGGAGATAAGAGGAGGACTGAGAGGGACTACTGATGCTTGATGTGTGTAGAAGTTGTAATTAACCTTACCATAAAAGTGTGGAGTAGTATACAGTTGATGGTAACACATAGTGAGAAACAGCTGGTTAATAAATGGGAATGTGGCTGGAAAGGGTAGTGTAGTGATACAAATGTCAATTGAAAGAAAGCTAGAGAATAATCTAGGGACTGGATAACACAGTAAACTCAGAGGTGGATGAGAATTGTTGTTGATGGTACAAATGTAAGGGTGTCCTTTGTGAGCTAGAGCAGATGTACACCACTATTGCAGGGTAGTAAAAATGTGGAGAAGCATGGGAAAAATAAAACTGGAGTGACCTACTGACTGTAGTTAACAGCAATACTGTAATATTCATGCATTTATGTCAAAGATGTACTGTGTTAATAACGGGGGAGTATGGAAAAAGCTTGCCAAATGTATTCTATGAACCATGGTAAATGGTAATAGTCTGATGATATATCTCATAATCATTAACAAATGTTCCACCATGGTGTGATGTGTTGATAGAGGGGTATTGTATGGGAATTCTGCACATGTGCATGATTGTTTTGTAAGGTCACAACTTCTATAATAAAAATATATATTAAAAAAATAATAGTGTGTGGGGGAAAATACAGCAAATATAAGAAATAGTTATTAGTAAGATTTTGATGATATTCTTCCATAATTTGTAAAAAATGTCTCACAACAATGCAAGGTGGTGGTGGGGTGATGTATGGGACCACAGTTTGATATATGCATGTTTACTTTGTAAGTTAACAACTTTTCCTATACACTTATTGTTTATGTATATTCATATATATAAATGATTCATTTGTATAAATGAAAATACACCATATGTAAGATACTTTGGTTAGTAGTAATATTTTGAGGATACTCTTTCATCATTAGTTAAAAATGTTTCACAACAATCAAGGTTTTGGAGGTGGGTTGAGGTATAAGAGAACTGTATGATGTTATGTATGTTAGTTCACAAGTGTTTATTATACACTTATTGTTTATGTATGTTTATGCATGAGTGATATACTTAAATAAGTTAAAAGAATATATATCATGTGAGCAGTTTTAGGTACAATCATATTAAAATGAGCTTTTCCAGTTTTTTCTAAACAAAAGAAGAATAAATATATAATTCTAAAATAAATGTATATAGAATCATGACTTGAACAATAAATGGATGATATATAAAATAGAATATGAAACCCACTTGCCAAAAAGGCAAGGGTCTAAAAGCCTATATAAATGAATTCTGACAAGAAATAGATACAACTACAACCACTACTATTACTATTACTACTACTATGACTGATAATACAAATACAACCAGCAAGAACTGGCAGAAACATCTTTTCCAAAGTCCAGATAACAGTTAAAGGACAAGAATAGCAGAATGCATACCAAATCCAGAAGAATACTTAAAAGCAGGAGGATCTTGTAGTGCTCTGAATGACCTTTCCTTCACCCCTCACCAGCTCAGTGCAGAACCAGCAAGTGTTTCCAGTATGGATCCCTGGTCCTGGTTCTCATGGGAGTAAAGTAACCCTCATGCATACAATGGGAGCATGTGTGTCTGGCCCAGTCTGTCTTGTTGTGGCCTGAGACCATTGTCTAAGTCCTGAGACATGCCAACTCAGAACTTACCCAGGATGTAAAAGGTAGTTCACAGAGCTCTCCTACAGAAGGCTGTGGGAGACCAGTTAGGTGGCTGCCTAGGGCAAGGGCTTGCTGACCATAGGCATACGGTGTGAGGGAATTGTTTCTTAGGCAAGAGGGAACATCCCTATGAAGTAAACTGGGTTAATGGTTAATGCACTACATGTGCATGCACAGGACACCTTGAGCTAGTCTCTAAATTCATTATATGGATAAACTCTGAAGGAGAGCACATGCACAAGTCAATCTTCAGAGACTAGAGAAAGTTCTCCTTTTTTTCCTTCTTTTTTATTTTTTGTTTCTCCTTAGAATGAAAGGAAAGCTCTGTCATAACACTAGTTGGAAGTAAACTTAAGAAGAAATTCCCCAGAGTCTAAATTCCAACAGAAACACTTTAAAATATCAAAAGGTTCAGGTTTCAATAACAGATTACAAAACATGCAAAGAAACAGGAAGTGATATCCCAGGCAAAGGAAAAGATTATCTCATTAGAAACCATCAGTGAGGAAGACTAGACCTGGTATATACTGGACAAAGACTTTCAAACAAAATGTTCTTAAATAAATCCAAAGAGCTAAAGGAAAGCATAGTCAAAGACCTAAAAGAAAATATGAAAATAAAAAATGAACACAAAGAGAATATCAATGGAGATATAGGAATTATGAAAATGAGCAAACAGAGCTGAAGACCACAGTAACAGAATTTTAAAATTCCCCAGAGAGGTCCAACTGCAGTATGGAGCTGACAGAAGAATCAGTGAACTTGAAGATAAGACAATTGAAATCATCCATTCTGAGGAATAGAAAGAAGAAAGAATGCAGAAATGTAAACAGAGCCTGAAGAACCTATGGGACACCATCAAGTGCACCAATATACACATTGTGGGAATCCCAGAAACAGAAGAAACAGAGAAAGAAGCAGAGATAATATTCAAAAAATAATGACTGAAAACTTCACAAATTTAACAATAGACTTGAATATTCACATCCAAGATGTTCAAGAAACTCCAGAGAGTATAAATCCAGATGGACCCATACTGAGATATATAATCAAACTTTCAAATTCTGAAAACTATAAGAGAGAAGCAACTTGCCACATACAAGAGAGTCTCAAAATAATTATGTGCTAATTTCTCATCAGAAACCTAGGAGGGAAGAGGGTAGTGGGATGGCATATTTAAAGTACTGAAAGCAAAAAAATGCCAACCAGTATTCTATATCTGGCACAATTGTCTTTCAAAATTGGAAGCAGAGTGAGCATCACCATCCAAAAATCCCCCAAATTGAGGAATGAACAAACAAGAGGGTATGCAACTATGGACTACAGTAGACTTATTACTGTTCTAGCACTGGAAGAACTTGTATCATTAATACGAAGGCAGAGGCCACCACAGGTTCTGAGGGAAAGGAATGGGAAGAATAGGTGTAATATGGAACATTTTTGGGACATTGGAATTGTTCTGCATGACATTGCACTGACAGATACAGGCCATTATTCATTTTGTCAAAACCTATAAAATAGTGCTGTGTGAACTATAAACCATAAAGTAAGCTATGGACCATGGTTAGTAGCAATGCTTCAATATGTGTTCATCAATTGTAAAAAATGTACCACACTAATGAATGATATTGTTAATGGGGTGGCATGGGGTATATGGGGATCCCCTATATTTTCAATGTAACATTTATGTAATCTAAAGATTTTCTCTAAATAAAGAAACAAATGTTGGTGAGATTAAGATGTTTCCAGATAAACAACAGATGAGGGCATTCATCGCCACTAGACTGGCCCTATATGAAATGCTAAAGAGAAATCTGTAGCAAGAAAGGAAAGGGGGGAAGCGGGAGTAGCTCAGTCGATAGAGCCCCCATTTACCATTTGGGAGGCCCCGGGTTCGCTTCCCGGGGCCTCCTTGTGAAGGCAGGCCGGCCTGCGCAGCCTAGTGGGCTGATGCAGCAAGCCCTCACAACAGGAAGCGGGTGTGGCTCAACCGATAGAGCCCCCGTTTACCATGTGTGAGGCCCCGGGTTCGCTTCCCAGGGCCTCCTTGTGAGGGCTGTCCGGCCCACGCGGCACGAGGGGCTGATGCAGCGGGACCTCACAGCAAGGGGAAGATAAGCAGACACGGAGAAGACACCAGCAAATGGACACAGCAAGCACAAGCAGCAAGGGGGGGATAAATAAATAAATAAATAAATAAAAGGAAAGGGCACTAGACAGTAGATCAAAGCTGCATGAAGAAATAAGGATCTGCAGTAAAGACAACAACATGGGCAGTATTGTACTTTTGGTGTGTGACTCCACTTTTTACTTCCTACAGTATCTAAAAAGCAAATGCATAAAATGTAATGATAAATCAGTGGCTTTGAACACATAATATCTAAGAATTCAGTTTGTGACAAAAACCACATGAAAGTGAGGGGGCAGGACAGTATAGAATCATAGCTTGTGTATACTACTGAAATTAACTTTGTCTCTTAGCCAACAAGAATGTTAAGGATTTAGGGTGTTAAATTATGCCCCATTATAACCACAAAGGAAATATTGGAGAATATGCAAACTCATATTCAGACCTGAAATTCAAGTACAGGTTGCCAGGACAAGGCGGGACAGGGGCGATGGAAGTCAATTCATAATGGGTTTCTGTCTGGGAAAATGAGAAAGTTTTAGTAAGGGAAGGTCGTAAGGGTACTGCAAAAGTGTAAATATGAGGAATCCTACTGAATTGTATGCTTGGGAGTGGCTGAGATGGGAAAGTTTAAGTTATATATGTTCCCACAATTAAAAAATAATGAATGAGCAACTAAGGACACAATGAAAATTAAATGCAATACATGATCCTGTATAGGATCTAATAAAGGAGAAAAAGTCCAAAAGGACATTATTGGGACACGAAAAAAATTGGTATATAGACTGAAAGATTTCTATAAATGTTAAATTTCTTAAACTTGATAATTTCACTTATTTTAATTCTAAAATCCAATAAGAAAATCCTATTCCTTACTTTTATAGGAGATGATTCTTACATGCATTTGACTCAAATTTTACATATGAATTTATTTCTTCACAATGGCAAATATAATACCTAGTTGGATAAACTTGTAGAGGAGTAATTTACAAAACACCTGTGGCATGCTGGTGGTTTTTGGAACTGTAAGACTGTGGGAGGTGAGGGGCAGGGTTAGGAGGAGGAGATTAACTAGCTTTGCCCTAGAGATAGGTGGAAACGACATTGGGAATTAAAGTCATAAGTCACCCAGGATGTGAGGTAATTACAATGACTTGTCAGTCAAATCCAATGCGAGCCTCTGTAAGAGTGAGATAACATTTGAAGATATGGCTCCTACATGAATATCATATCTCCCAAATAGCAGACACTAAGCCAATACTTCACTGCCAGCCTGAATGTGAAATAATTCAAAGAACAACAATTTGAAATGCAGCTAGTGAAACAGAGTAGACTTAGAGGCAGGAGAATCTCCTGAGTCGGATTCTTCTTATTTGGGGGCCAAGTTCCATAGCAGACACATGATTAAAGCACTAGATCCTCAAACTAAATTGAGAAGATAATTGCTAGATTTCCTTGGGTTTTGTAGAAAATATTGCAAAGAGTTGTGGATATCGGATGGCTCGGGGAACCATAAGGATCTCAAAATCTTAACAGGGCCTAAGACACATTAGTAATTGAAAAAATTAAAGTCAATGGTATTTTCAGTGCAAAACAATGAAAAACCAGCATAGGCATAGGCTTCTTAAATTTCAGAAGGTTAACTTTTCTTTTGGCCGGAAATATTTGAATGGGATGTAATACTTTGTGGATAGCCCTGCTTCGATTGTTTGGTCAATTTAAATGCCATATTTAATATATTCATAATATATTTATGTGGAAGCTTGTTGGGAGAAACATACCAGCTAATCACGAGGAATTTACCATATTATTTCTGAGCACATCACTGCTTCCACTACCAGAACGTCCAGTTTAAAGACTTTATATTTTACTGAGATGTGCACTGCAGCATAAGCCATTTATTGTGAAATCAGTGGCCATTAAAGTAAATTAATTCCTATGAGCTGCTGAGAATTTACTACTATTTAATAGTCCAATAACTATAAACTATATGCTTTGTATATAGGCAGGTATGGATATTTTAGCAAGTTTTATGTGTAAATATGCAACTTTAGAAATAAATGTTTTTGCTAGCTTTGTTGGCATGTTAAACTTTTAATGGTAAAATATATAATAAGTTACTGGTGATATAACTTCATGTTCCTGGGTATGGGAAAGGAGTTCACAATTCACACTCGCCGATTCTTACTATGGTTTGAATTATGTTCTCCCAAAGTAGATATGTTGAAGTCCCAACCCCCACTATCTCAGGAGTGACCTCATTTAGAAATAAGAAATAAATTTAGAAATAAGGTCATTTCAGATGGGACCTAGTTCAGCTAAAATGAGACCACACTCAATTCAGGTGGGTCCCAACCCAATTTGACTGCTGCCTTCATAAGAAGAGGCAATTTGAACACGGATACAGAGAGAGAATCCAGGATGACATTCAGCTCTGAGGCAAAGATTAGTGTGATGCCACAAGGCAAGGAGCGCCAAAGGCTTGCTAGTCTCCACCGGAAGCTGAAAGAGGCCAGGAAGGATTCTCCTCCACAGGTTTCAGAGGATGCGTGGCCCTGCTGACACCTTGACTTCAGTCTTCAAGCCTCAAGATCTCTGAGACAACAAATTTCTGTTGTGTAAAGCCACCCAGTTTTTAGTACTTTATTACAGCAGCCATAAGAAACTTTGGAATGTTTACTTATCCCCCCCACCTTGTATTGTGTTTGCGCTCACTGTCTGCTGTTGGTGTCCATTCACTGTGTGCTCTCTGTCTGCTCATCTTGTCTTTAGGAGGCACCAGGAACAGAACCTGGGACCTACCATGTGGGAGAGAGGTGCTCAATCGCTAAACAAACAATTCTTGACTCACTGATTCATGTTGCAAGAACTATCTAACCTATTTAGTAACAACATGTCCATTCATGCTCCACATTACACGGAGTTAGCAAATAGTTTATATATTACTAGTGCAGCAAAATAGCATTTGCAGCAAATATTAAATTATGAACTTGTTAATTAAGATAAGAAAATTTAATGACAGAACTGGGAACTGGAATGGAAAGTACAGATTTCACAGAATAGTGAGAAGTCATCATGTTTTGGCTCCTACAGCCATTAAGACATACAACTAATAATTTGTAAGGAACACATATCTCTCTTAAAAGCCTCTCAGGTTTTAACAAACAATGTTCCCAAAACCTCACTGCTAATTAAATGGCTAGCTCACAGTATCTTTTGGTCTGACCATAGAGAAATAGAGAAAAAGAACAGTTTTTCCATATCCCAGAATGTGAGAGAAGAATATAGAAATTTCAACTAGTGCTTAACTTGGGTTGCCTCACGTTTAATCACCGGATTAGAATGTCAAAACAGGCAGACTCTGTTATGTGCTAGGTGGCCTTTCTAGGCACTGTCCAAGGTATGCAGTCTGAGAAAACAAGAAAGGCTGGCTCTTTAACAAAGCAATCCTGGCCCTATTTTACTCCATTGTCAATAAAAAGCAGACAAGAGAAAACAAAGCCAAAAAAAAACAAAAAAACAAACAAACAAAAAAACAAAAAAAAAAACTAACAACAAGAACAAAGAGCAGACAAAATCAAATAAAAAGGAATGAGCAGACAATGAGCAAAAACAAACTAGCAGGGAGTGGATGTGGTACAAGCAGTTGAACACCTACCTCCCACTTGGAAGTGCCTTCTAAAAAAACAAACAACAAGCAAAACAAACAAAAACACAACTCAGGGAGCCAGTGTGGATCAGTGGTTGAGTTCCAGCTTCATACATACAAGGTCCCAGGCCTGGCCCTGAGTATCTTAAAAACAAATTAACAAACAAACAAAAATGTAAGGTAGTGAGAATGAACAGACTGTGTCCCAGGAGAGCACACTGGGTTAGAAGTACTGAAAGAAGTCTGAGAAGCTAGAACAGTACCAAACAGTGAGGGACTGTGAATATGTGGCTGAAGCACATACATGGCCTTATATTTAAACAAGTGGGAGACCTGTACATTTTTTCAATGAAAGAACAGATAAGTTGGATCTGTGTTAGGAAGATAAACTGGCAGCAACGTATAGAGCAGAATGGGGAGATAGGAACAAATGGAAAGATACTGCAAAAACTCCAAAAACAACTATTGATAGGAAACTTTCTCTTTTTATCTTATAAGTAGGATTTTGTCCTCACAAGTGGAATCCAGAGTAATGGAGATTTAAACAGAGAAGCAATATAGCATGTGCTTTGGGATCAGGTCATGGTTTGAATACCAGCACAGTAACCTGTTAGTTATATAATCTTAAGCTAATTACTTAAACTCTCAGAATTGTTTTGGGCATAATACTTACCCAAGATACCTGTTGTACTGATTAGAGATATGGTTTATAAAGCCCCTAATCCAGTGCCTGGCTCTGGTACTTAACAAAAGCACTCGAAACATAGTAGTAGTAATGATAGCTTATTGTTATTATTATAAAATAAACAAGAGTTTAAATCTCTGTCAAGTTTTCACTTTTAAAATTCCAGAGAGCTAATCAACAAAATTTTATCTTTTAGATACATCTCAGAAATACTCAAGACTAAGAACAAGGTCATTTTTTAAACTACTATAGGCAATCACTGTTAGCTCGGGACTAACCCTCTAGTACCAAGTCTCAGATTTATATTAAAATGTAATATTTGTAACAATGCATGTCTGATTTAATAAAGGAAGAAAATACAACTAAACTGCTTATCTAGCCAAGGAGGGTTTGAGAGAAATATCACTACAACAGTATCACATGACTCGTTACTTTGCAACTAGTCCTTATAAACAAAAGCCTGAGTAAGAACTTGCCAAAATCAAAATCCAAGGTCAGGTATACAGAAGAGTAGGTATAAAACTGTCCCTCTTCCCTCAGTCCACAACCCCCTTACACACATGCATGCCAACAACAGTGACCTTCCCTTATGTTGCCTATTAGCTTCTAGACCATCAACCAAAGCTGTTTCTGAACACTGAGAACCCAAGCAAAAGTAGCATTTATCAGAGGTAATCACACAGAAGCTTATCAGGCTGGAAATCCTTGGTGCACCGTTCTAAAGCGGCAGCTTGAAAATTCACCTGGCCTGGTATGTTAATTCCACGAAGGACTCCAATACATGCCCGACAGAAAGGAAAGCCAAGAACCTACTTCATTTAATTCTGTGGTAAAATTAAATTATGCATTAAGGCAAATAAAATTTCCATCGTTACTCTTTTTCTTTGATAGAGTTCAAACTATACTAGTTAGAAATTATCTAACAGGTTACCATTAAAACATAATGGGGGAGCAGGTGTAGCTCAGTGGTTGAGCGCCTGCTTCCCATGCACGAAGTCCAGGGTTCAACCCTTGGTACCTTCTGCCCCAGCCCCACTCCACCCCTCCAAAAAACAGAAAAAAAAAACCCACAATGGAATTATATATTGTCCACTTTTTACTGTTTGAAGTTATTCTACAGGTTTTTGTGAAAGGGTTTTCTTAAGATTTTAAACTCGCTGAAACTTTTTTTGTAGCGACTACCATTTTCTACAGTAAATCGACAGGTTGTTGCCAAAAATTTCACGAATTTAAATACGACAAACGTAGGTATTTGATTGGTTTAGATATCAAAGATGTTGCTAATGTGGGAAAATGTGGGAGGTGTGGGGAGCAGGGCATATGGGAATCCCTTATATATTCTCTGTAACATTATATAATGGAAGTATCTTTAAAAAAAAAAAAAAAAA